>WEIU01000632.1:59950-72156 GCA_013389925.1 Aegithalos caudatus | reverse complement strand
AGACAAAATTATGGAAGTTATTTCAGGGTAGGATGACAAGGAACATATGAGAGATGAGGACAGAGACCCCCCCGCCATAATATACAGAAATCTGTGTAATTTACATATTTCAAAGCTGTCAATTGAAATCAAACACAAAATGTTGCCTGCCAGATAGAACTGACAAAAGCGTGAAGATGAAGAACAAACTCCTTTAAATACTGGGCTAACACAAGCACTGATTCTTTTGAAGTGGGACAATAAACTTCTTGGAAAGACACCAATCAGAAGTCATACGTTCATTTTCAACCAAAACTAATGATACTGAGATAGAAGAGACAATTTTTTTATGAGACTGAATTTCTTCAAATGCACACAGAACACTTTTTCTGGGTTTCATATGGCTCAAAAGCTTATCTCAGCTTCTGTCTTTCTCCCACTTTTACACCCTGCTAAATGTAACTGCAAATAATGCAGTGCATCCATAGAAGCAAGAGCTCCTGCACAACAGAAGGATGGACAGAACACCCAAGTAAAGGAAGCTCTACTGCAGGGACACCCGTCCACAAAAAGCAATCAACCACCCCCATCAAAAAACTATCCAGAATCTGTAAGGTATGCACAAAATTTTATTTAGAAAAAGAAATAATCATGCAGTCAGATCACAGTTAATACAGCTATAAAAATACCTGCACATGCTGGTTTTGAAAAGCTAGTTTGAATATGTAATTAAAACTACATACCTTTACACAGTAGAAATGAGGAATTTCACCACCAGATGCAAGAATCTTTGCAACAAACTGCTTCCATGTCTTGTAGATATCATCTCTCCCAAAGACTGAAGAGCCTAAGAACCTGGTGTTTACAGTCCGTTCATAATTTAACACACTAAACAGATTTTTTAGTTGAGTGTTGTAATGACTCATCTAAAGAGATCAAAGAGAATCACCTTAAATTATGCTAAAACACATTAAATTCTTTTCAATACAAAGATTACAAATTTACACGAAGTTTGAGATTAAATTTATGTATTTACTTTGTTATTTTGTTCAAGTGAAGCTTTCAGAAAGCCTGAATATCACTGCAATAACTACATCAAAGTGATGAAACAGTCTCAGAGATGATTTTTTTTTTTCTTTTGGTACAGCTAAATCCTAATGCTTTTGTTCCTATCCTTGACTCTTGGAAATCAAGGTGTAATAGTTACAGTGATAAATAAATGCCAGCAAATACAACCACCACTGATGTGAAAATAACTCCTTAAATATCAGTCACTCTCTCTGTGGGAGATAATGACAGGAACAAGAACAGCAAAGAGAAGGTGTGCTCTGAGATTTTATGCTAACTCCAGCTGCACCATCACCTGGGCCTTGAGGTACTTTATTCAAGTATTTCAGCAAAGACTTAACTCAGCTGTGGGGATAGTCAAGTACATCAAAGCAGCACTGAAGTCAGGGCAGGCTGATTAGCTCTGTAAACACCATCATCTGGAATAACACTTCACAATTCAGAATAGCTTTTAGCTGATGCTCTTTTCATCTGTACTGGGATCACATGGTCTGAACATGTTAGTGCTAAGAAATTGTTGACACCTCACCCATTTGGGGAACATTCAGTCTTGTGAATGAGACTCAGCCTTAAGGAAAAGCCAATTGATGCAGCCTATAGGATAGTGAGACTGGGCTGCCACTGTGTCTTCTGGTTAATGCCCTGTTAAATAGATTATTCTGTGCACTGAGTGTTCTGTCTCTGTTCCCACACTGCAATTACTCTCAGCTTCCCTCCTGTCTCTCTACTGTGCTTGCTCCAGCTTCCTTGCCCTTCCTTAGACCATCTTCTGTAACACACCCAGCTCTGAACCAGAACCACACTGGCTTTACAGGCAACTTCACTGATCAACATGCATCATCAGGATTCAGGCAAATCCCAACAGGCCAGACTCACCCATATCAAACAAACAGGATTACCCTACAAGCCAGGTTATTCTAGTGGGCTCATTTCCTTAAGACAGGTTTGCACACAGAAGTTTGTGATTCTGGAACTGGAGGCTGGTGGTAAATTAAGCATTGGAAAGGGAGAAGCTAAGCTGCAACAGACCCAACTCAGCCATTCTGATCAGAATGTTACAATCCACCATGTTGAAAGCAGTTTTATGTAACAAAAATCCTTACCCCATTTATTAGTTACCTGTAGTTACCTACATCAAATGCACACAAAAGAATGAAGTAAATAAAAACCTTCTTTTCTCTGCTTTCCTTGCTGAGTGCTCGTGGTCCAACAACACCGCTCACTTTTATGATGGGTCTCAACCCATTTGGTTTGGGAATAAACCGGAGCTTTGATGCCACAGCAACAATTTTGTTTTGACGGATAGTTTCAACCTCCTCTGAAGACAGAGGCTGTAGCTGTACTTTGACAAAATGGTTTCTAAAATACAAATATGCACACTTAGTATAAGCAATAGGAAAGGCAGAAAAATAAGCATTTAATGTCTTTATGATAACTAAAGCTTAGTATTTTTCTAAGGTAATACAAATACTAACCTCTACAGAAAGTGACATGAAACTCTGAATCTCAGGATAATATCACAGTATCTTAATGATAATGTAATACAAAAAGAGACTACACATTTCTGCTTGATGCAAATAAAAACCCCTCAACACAAATTAAAATTTAAGCACAGATTAGTGGAATACATATGAACATTATGAAGTAGGTTTTACGCAAGAAGCAGGAAATTGAATATTGCTCAGGGTTTCAGAACTTTGAAAGGCATTAACAATTTGAAAAGAACCTTGTGAAAACCATTCCAAGAGAGCTCCGGGGAAGGACTTGCAAACTGTAATGGGTGTTCTACTCCTAACAGTTAGGGGATCTGCCACTTATTAGGAGCTGTAATTAATTCAGGAGCTGGGATACACAGACAATATAAGGGCTTTAGGTATCCAAGACTTTGATGAGCAGGTGTCAGTTCAAGCGAACAGCAGAAAGTAATGAAGAAGTCCACCTTAATGGCAAATTAAGATCCCCTCCTCAGGATTACAGTTCCATGAAACTTCATCAAAATCAATACTTTTCCATACAATGAATCAGGAAATGGCGGTGGAGCAAAAGCCCTTGTTTTTACTTAAGATGCAAAGTTAAAGTACCCTACCTGCAACATAAAAGACCTGGATCAATCTCCTGCACTGCTTGTATTGTTCAGGACAAAACGTGCCCTACAGACTCATGGTTATGATATTACCCTGGAAAATAAGTGAGGCAATTCCAACTCCTCACAAAAGATTGGATATCAATCTAAACTTGCAGGAAGATTTTATACATCCCACACAATCCAACAGTTTGGTTTAGCAAAAGGAGGCCACATTATTACAAAAGGCAGTGGGTGAATGCTAGAAACCTGGTAAAGATGCTCTAGAAGACACCTGAGAAGCCAAGAATGCAGGTAAGAGAGGCAAACAAGTACTTCCCTTGTATGCCTATACAACTCAAATACAAGTTCATGATCCAGCTGCTTGGGACTCAGGTCTGAGGGATACAGTCCATGACATCTAGAATGTATAGTGGTATGCAGGGCCAGTGAGTTGAGCTACTGAAAAAAGTTTTGAGGATTTATATTCAAAATCTCAAATTAAATTTCTGGTGCAGATGCTGCCCAAAAGAAAGCAGAAATGATTGCTTTTCCATAGTGAGGGATCACCATTCTTTATAGAATTACATCCTTTGCTGAACACAACATCTACTATATTATTAGATAGATAGGAAAAAACAAGTAACTCCAGTTCAACAGAAGAAGCTTAATGATCAAATTTCTATCCCTTTACAACTCACATTCAAGACTGGAAGGAAAAAATGAACCTCTAATCAGTATATTAAAAAATAAGGCTTCCTTCAAAGGTGAGACAAAGGCCAGTTATTGGCAGATCTTCACTACTACCTCTGGCCAGCTGGAGAACTGGATGCTATTTTGCCAGCAGCAACATTCATTGCTTATTTCATGGAATTTATAGAAGCGCTAATGATTCTGACTGTGCACTAATTTAGCAGCCATTGAATCATGCTGCTTTTACTAGCACTCACAATGCTGTTAAGCACTGAAACTTGAAGGAACTTCACTGGATGGTCCTGCTGTCTTCTGACATCTCACCTCAATCTGATGGGGAAGTTTCAGACTTTCTGCAGTGTTTTTAATCCTCAGCAGACACTGTGTGTGGCAAGAGCAGGGAGGGCATAAGCTTTAGGAAAACAGGTGCTCTCACCACAACACTGGGTTCGTTATTTTTAAAACACAACTTTACATTCTACAGGTTATGTAACTTGAATCAACTGTATCACAAAATACTGTATTTTTCTTAGTAAATTGTACTTTTAATTTCGGGAATGAAGTTTGGTATAACTTCAAAAATTAATACAAAGTTGTCTCTCTACAATGACAGCACACCCTGATCTCCACCAATACAGTAAGGTTAATAAAGGGATCCAGGGCCCCTCTCAGAACTGTGCTCCATATACCGGAGTGGGATTCTGCTCAGGATGATCTACTCAAAAGGACAGTCCTTCAGGATGAGGATTTACTCCCTAATGACAACGTAGTCTCTGCAAAGGTAAGCTCACAAATCCAGGTCCACTCTGTCCAGCCTGTTCCATCCATTCTCTTCCTCCAAAGGAGGATGCAGAAGAACTCAAGAGGAATCAGTGGCTACCAGTGCCTTCCTGGAAACCAGCTCAGAGCAACAGCCTTGAGCAGCTCCAGCTGAGAACCACAGAACATCCATTAGGGCAACAACTGAGGTCACCAGACACTCTTCCTCCAGAGAAGACGGGAAGCAGCTCAACAGCCTTTGGCACTGCAGTGGCTGGCTGGTTAAGAGCAGAGAGTGTCTGAACAGCCTCAAAATAGCCAAGGCTGCCCTAAACACCTGTATCCCGGTATCTCTAAACCCCAATTGCTTTCCTCCTCTGTGAAGCTGGCAGCTGGCCACCCGTATGAACGTGGGACGCTGGACTCGTGGCAGACCTCATGCAGCGCATCACACATGAAAGAGCAGTGCTGAAAGCCCTGTCAGTGGAGCTGAACTGCAGCTGCTGGCACCAGGCTCAAAGTCCTTATAAATTATGACTCCCTTAGCCAAGAGCAAACATCCTGTGCTTAGAACACGCCTTTGGCAAGCACTTCCTTGAGATGTTTCTCCAGCTTTCAACAAACTGTAGTTTATGAACCTTCCAAGCCAAAGGTGAGAAGGGGCTTCCTGCATGGTAAGGAAGTATGTGGGGAGGAAATCAAAAGAAACAAAATCCTAGATTAAGGTCTTTTGAGTTTAAAGCACCTTGTCCTTACACATTAAGCTTTTCTGGGAAACTGGGAACACGAACAAAAGAGCTAAATTACAAGTTATCTGTTTTCTTTTAATCACAAACCCCACAAAAAATATATTATTTGCTAATTCTATTATTTTTTTTATTCTACCTCTACTATGTGCAAGTGACTACTTGATAATTTTGTGTCAAAAATAGTCTAAGTACATTAAAACTGCGTAACACTGACTGTAACACTACAGCTGTTAGTTTGAAGACAAGACAAAAATGTGTGGGACTGAAAATTACATTCTGTTACTGTTCAAAGTGCATTTTCTTTGCTACAACTGCAAACAAGATTGAGACCCCTGTTAAGTGCAAACACAAATACAAAGAGTGGCACTGAAGATATCAATGCTGCAATCAGGGAGTGATGGGACAGGAGGGGAAAAGTCACACAATGTAACATCATGGACCAAGAAATCAGAGCAAAAGCCAAAGGCATACCATACAAGACAGCCACTAAAACACAAGACATAAAATATGTTAATTTTTCACAGTTCCAAAGCTCTCTCAGACACCAGCAATTTATAATGAAAACTTGAAAGATGTGAACTAAGGACATGGGTGCACAACATTGTTCATTAAAATTGTCTTTCCTATTTTCTCACTGAATTGTTTAAAATTTTATCTTAAATAATGCCCTAACATGCATGCATTTTTAAGACCAAAAAAACCCAGCATGGAATTCCAGCCATACTAAAAAAGGAGCTGTGGCTTCTAAAACCCTTAATCTTCAAAAAAATCCCCTTAAACCCATTAGGCTACTGTCTGATTTTTATGAATGGAGTATAAGAGCATTTCAGTAGAGCCTTGGTTTTGGTTTTGTTGTTTCTAAATTAAAGTAGTTAAAGGAAATTGAGTATTTTTAAAATGAACTTTCACAAGGTTACTCTGTGATTCTATCACTGTTTTACTCATTGTTAAAAGGTAACAAAAACGGATTTATCATAACAAAATCCTCTACATACTAGATTTCATTATGCAAAGATTTCTCTTCTAATAAAGAAGTCTAAATTTGAATTAGCTTTCTCCCACAAAATATTTCTGAAATTACAAACTGTGCATGCTACAATAATAGGCTGAAATTTCCTCTGTGAAACGAAGCAAACAAAATGAAGACAAATGGGCAATAAATTAAAGCAGAAATATACCTTTACACTACAAAACACATGATTTCTACATATCAATTAACGTTTAATTCGTTTAATTCGTTTTCTAGTGTTACCTAATTCCAATGTTCTGTAACTTGCCCCAAATAAACTTTCGGTAGTAGAAGAGCATGTTTTTCTGGAACATGGTCTCGGTGACATAGAAAAATGATCTGAGCAACTCAACAACATAGGTACCCATCAGCCAGTATAGGAATTTGGCCAAAAGCTCTTCACGGAAGCAATGTTCATCGGCAGGAACAAAGTGATCACCTTCAATAAACAATTCAAAGGTAGTTATAGTAACTATCAACTCTTAGCAAAGAGTAAAGAAACAGAACACATGACCCAACTGACCCAAGCTTAAAAGCATAAACACAGGAACTAATCTGCACTGACAAACTGACACAGAGGATACAAATACATGCCATAGCAGCCCAAAGACTTTCTTTCTTCCCCCAACATTGATTGTGCAAGATCTTTAAGCACAAAGGCAAGATTATTGTGAAAGGAGAGGTAAAATAAAAAGAAACAAGTCTACCACAATATAAAACTCTTTTAAAAAAAGGAAGCAAAAGACTGAAAATAACTTAGATATACTGTAAAAATTAACAAAATTAAACTGGGATGATTTAGGGATAAGAATGATATTCAGATTTCCCAATTATGTGAAAATTAATTAATTACAGGATTAAGTTTTATTTCAGACATCCTATATTAAACTTACTGCCGCAGTCAAAGAAAAAATTCAAATCACCTGAAGTCCATCAGTACTTCCAATATTTAGATGGCACAACAATTATGAACCCAAAACATTCCTAACTACTGTCAACCTTATGATCTCATAGATCTGTAATTACACCTAAATATGGATGAACGGAGAATAAGACCCTGGGCTACAACACTGATTTTTTTGGCCAGCTTTGAATAATAATTTTCTAATTACATTTCAAGAGTAGAATTCAGCCCAAATGCAACAGAATTCTTAAAGAAACAAAACAGAAATATTAGTTTAGCTGCTTAGCACAAAGCATGAGTGTGTTAAAAACAGCTTTATTTTGATGCAACAGACCTAACAGTAAAATTTATAAAATAAAAAAAAAAAAAATCAGTTTTGTATTCTATTTCGTTTTTGTGTGCTCCAAGGGAGAGATGTTTTCATGTACTTACAGCACTTTAAAAAAGACTAGTTCTACACTTGAAGAGAAGCCAGTTAACATCAGTGAAAAATTCCACTGTTGGAAAACTCTCTAACTGAAGAGTTACAACATGCAGTTGTAATATGCAAATTGAATCAGGATGCTGATAGGTAGCTGCCCTGGAAATGGATGATTTATTTTCTAAGTTCTTGACAACAGATGTAAACAATGACTATAATTCAGGAAATTGTCAAGAAGCCACTACCACTTTAGGAGGAAAAAACAATTCCACCTACAGTGCAGCAAAGCAATTCAATACATATTTAAACATCAAACACATGGGAGTACTTCCATGAAAATTAAAATAAACCTATATAGTGCTTTGCCTGGATTATGGCCAGAGAAGAAGAGGGCATTACATATTTCAAAGGCGATATGTTCCAAATTACTATGAATTAAACACATATTTTACAATAAAGCCCTTTAAAATATTTAACTCCTCAGCATTTGGAAAGTGTGGTTTTGAACCACAGTTTCTGAATAAAGAAATACTTTTTCCTAGAATTAAGTTTATGAAAGTGTAACCTCCCCTATTTTTGACATCCGTTCCCAAACATCAGACTTCTGATTTTCCTCCTACACTTGAAAGAACATGTAACAGTTTCAGAACTGATTGCACCTTTTAACAAAAGAATACCATTTTCAGCTCACATTACTGTAGGATCCAAGTCCAATACTGGGTAAAAGTTAACATTGTAAGCATACCAGTTAATGGAGTGCAATCCATATTGTATAGGTGAAGAACAGAAGCATAGAATAATGAAAATATGCACTAGATCCTACAGCAATCAACCCCAGAAGCACAGCTTCAGCCTAGATTGTAATCCTAGGATAGTGTCTGAAAAACAAACTCCAGAAAAGGAAGATTCACCTGTCATTTGAAAAGGGAAGTGACAGAAATGGATTCATACACAATGCAGAGCAATCAGCTGTTGCTCTCTTGAGAGCTTTTTAGCCAGGGACTGCTTGACCTAGGGACTTCCGCACCACCAATTAGCCAGGCTGTCACAGTGCTCAGTAAGGCTCTCTTGATCCTAGATTCAAGGACAGGCTGAATGGGATTCTGAACAATCTGGTCTAGTGGAAAGTGTTCCTGCCCACGGCAGGGACATTGGAACTAGATCTTTAAGGTCACTTCCAATCCAAACCATTCTGTGATTCTATAGTAGGCAATCCCTGTACTGAATGGGTCTCATACTCACATCTTTCTCATCACAGGGTTGATGTGAGGGACTAAAAAACCCTGCTTTTTTTACTCCCATAGCAGAGGAATACATGCCACTGCAAATGTCTTGACTTGCTTTTAGTTCTTTCTGAACTCTTACAGTAACAAACAGGCAGAGTGTTTATTCCTTACATGCTTAGGTCATACTTCAATGGATTTTCAGAGTCACTGCAATTTGGATAGTAGGAGTGGATGGGATACTTTTTTGTTTAGCCCAGGTTCTGAACTCATGCTCATGAAAACATCATTCTATTAAACAAAAACAGTATGAATGCAAACAAGTTTTGGAAGGAAGACAAGTTTTTAAGTGTCCTTCCACCATCAGTAACAAACACTACTAGGTTTGCTCTCTCAGCCATAGTTATTACCAGTGAACTCAGCAATTCTGAGTCCAGATTCAATATCCTCCCCCTCCCATCTTAAACACCAATCATCTGACAGCCCCAGCACTTAGTTCTTTAACATAAGAAGTACCTTTGCCTAGACGAAGCCACATGCAGTCATTCACTCTCATCCTCCACATCAACGCCAGCAGCGAAAGCTTAGACCTTCCCCCGGAAATAAACATTTTGACATTCTTTAGGAACCGGCATTTGTTGCGGTTTGAACCCCAAAGTTCAGAGGGGATGACCTTTTCCAGGCAATCCCTCACGAACATGTACACCTGCCAGTGGCTGCTGTGCTGCTTGAGAAGCTCCCTGAGGGCTGAATCACGTGCCTCTCCCCGGTTTTGCTCCTCACTCGGCAGCGACTCCCCACACACAGATTCTGCAAGGGAAGCACCTAAGTTGTCTGACACATCACTGCGACCAGATTCACCTCTGCCGCTTGTCACACGCTTAGCAGGCTCTTTCCCAAACTGTTCTGCTTGCTTCTGAACCTCTGCTTCCCCAGGCAAGGCTGCCTGATAAGACAGCTTGATTTCTCTCATAGTGGTTTCAGATATCTGGACAGGGCAATTTTTTTTCAAGAGAGCTAAGTAAGCACACTTTCTGTGGTTCTTTAGCAGTTTCTGAAATGTAGGCTTCATTTGCGTGAAGCGTTTGGACAAGCCCTTCTTTCTCTTCTTGCGTTCTGGCAAGCTTTGGTTGTGCCTTTGCTGCACCTGATTTTGGCTAAAGAATATGGCTTCTAGAAGCCATCTTCTGCCTGCATGAGAGCCCTGCAAACGATTCAACACAAATGATTTAGGAAAACATTCTCGGAAACTCCTGCGAGAATACAGAATAGACCTCCTCTCAATGTATACTGCAGAACTCAGGAGTCTATTTGTTAAGTTCTTTGATAAATGAGGTTGGGGCCTTTCCTGCCCTCTGCATTCTGAAGTGCACCCAATGGGCTGAGTTTGTCCTGAAGCCAACCGGGATGCATACGTACGCATCTGTACTCTTTTCCTATGGGATTCCGCTTGCGTTTCACTGTTGGACTCTAAAGGTCTGTTACTCCGAATTCCCCGCCGAAGAGAGCTTTTACCTGCCACAAAATTCCTCCTGCCACGAGATGTGCGAACTAAAGAAGGACCAGACACAGCACTGATACTTCCTTCAGAAATATGGGGGGTTTTAATAACACTTTCAGAACGAGGTGCCATGCATGTAGCTGTAGCTACAGATCCAGTTTCAGACCTCTCAGAACTACTTTGGTTAACATCAGGAACAAGACTACAAGCCTTTTCCTTTCTTACTTTCTCCCCCATTTTTGCCCTCTTGGCTGGAATTTCAGGTTGTCCTCTATGGATCTTCCTTTTTCGGGATGGAGCTGTAACTGAAACACACGAACTGGAGCTATTTTGTTTGTCCTGATGTTCAGTAACCATTCTGCTCCGTTTGCTTGCTTTAGAAACAGCTTTTGCAGAACACTGGTCAGTGGGAACTGAGCTTCGTTTCTTATTTCCTTCATTTTTCCTTCTGGAGACATTATTTTCACATCTTTGTCTGTATTTCCACCCATATAACTTATTTAAAAGATAATTTCTATGATACATAAGCCTTTTTCTCATATATCTAAGCAAGCTAGTAGACTTACGCTTTGAGAACCTTTGTCTAACAAATACCAGGGATGAGTCTGCATTACGCGAAATAAGTTCATAAACTGGTTGCCCACAAACTTGGTAACAATTACTAGGGGGAACCAGCATAAAGACTGCACAGTGTTCCAACAAATACATCATCACATCATCCCCTATCCGGCTCAACAGCATCTCCCAGAAACCACTCATACGAAGAGTTTCCGTGACACTATTGGGTAGGTAGCTGTGTATCTTTGAAAATGGCAAGAGTGGGAATTGAGAACTGTTTTCATCCGGTAAGGAGTATCCATATGCGAGGACATTCTTCTTCTTTTTTTCACACAGTCTCTGAACAATTCTTGCGGTGACCTCACTCTGACTAGATAACTAAAGAAACAAAGAAAAAAGAAAATTAGCTTTCTTCACTTACTCCTCCATAAACCACAATACACCCTTTAAACAAAACACATGCGAAGATACACATCCCTAGACATCAGTTTTCAAATTAGTATTAACGATTCACAAGCATCATCCTCAAAAATTAAGATTTTCCAAGCATAATGCAGGATGTTCACACGTAGCAACGTAAGCCGACAGCTTGAAGGAAGTCTTTTTAACATCTGCCCTTTTGATCCTGGCTTTTATGCCCAGGAAATGCCCTACACTGTTCCCCTTGAGTCCCTCAACGGCTCAGACTCCACCGCCTCCAGTGAATCCATGTTTGCAGATCCGCGTTTGCAGGCACGCATACAATACATACGTGCTCGCGCAGGCTCTAACCTCCGGGGAACTAACGCTAATTTTATTGAGGCCTCCGTTTCCTTTTATGTAAAGGGAAATTCAACTAAACGACTCGGCACACAATTCCAAAACCCATTTAACAAGTTGTCCTGGGTGTGCAACATCTGCTTCCTACCACAGCAGTTTCACTCATACGGCGCTAAGAAAAAAGCGGTCTTCCCTCTCTGAAAAGCTTTTCCTCTGGTTAAACACTGACCGGCAGCCCGTTCTACCCGACTCTTCTCTACTCCCTCAAGAGCGGGGCACTCTCCATTCCCAGTCGCTCCTCAGCCACATTCGGCTTGTTCATCTCTACCCACATGGGCAGGCAGGGAGTCAGGGAGCCTCACGCACAGACCAGCAGCGCTATCCGGCCGCCCTAGGCCGGCACCTGGGCTTTGCTCTCGCAGCCCCAAGAAGAGGCAGGGGCGGATTCGCACGGCTCCCCGCTGGCTCTGGGGCCGGGATGGAGCGGCGGATGGCAGCGGGAGCCGGCCAGGCCCGGCCAG
>WEIU01000632.1:31935-59556 GCA_013389925.1 Aegithalos caudatus | reverse complement strand
CGGGGCGGGGAGGGGCCGGGGCGGGCCGGGAGGGGCCAGGGGCCGCTGTCCAGCTCCGCCGGAGGGGACGCCGCGGGAAAATTCCTCTCCGAGGAATGCCTTTTGCCCTCAGAACCAGCGTTCCGTTGAGGATCTATCTGAAATAATAGCAACTGTAGCAGAGATACCGAATACCGAAGTGGCTCATCGTGGTTTGTTGTTTGTTTATTTCATCAAATTCATGACTGAAGAAGCCAAATCGCTTGCGGTAGTGTGTAACCTCCTACTCCAAATTTGCCTTGGTATCTGAAGACTTCATGATAGAAAACTTGGTGCCAGACTGTGAAAGGGATTGCAGTAGAGTTCTGGGGAAGTGCAAGTCTCTAGGCCCCATGCCTGTTACGGGTGAATTAGTAGAAATCCTGGAATTAATAGCATGTTTAGGGTTGGAAGGGTCTTCAAAGTCGTCTAGTTCCAACCCCCTTGTCATTGGCATGGACAATAAATGTGAAATATCTGTGCAGTAACAGAATTAGGACATGCTGGAAGAAATACAGATTGCTCAGCCAACATTGCTCCCACAAGGAGTCCTGCCCTTGAGTTCTGTCAAGCGTTGGAAAGACATGAAAATAATGGTCATCTGGTTGATATATGCTGTTTGAATTTCCAAAACCTTTGCAAGAAAATGTGGCATGACACATCGCATAAATTCAACAAACCCAGGACTTTTGAGTAAATGTTTGGGCAAGATGGAGTTAGTTTTCAAATTAGTATTCATGGAGGGTGAGGTGACGGTCTTCTATCCGGGCTTCATAGATAGGTTGCTGTGAGTATCCTGCAGAAATATAACAGTTCTCTTCTTCCCAAAGATTAGAGAGTAGATCGTCTTTGAGAGGAATCATCCAACAGATCCCATTGTGGAGAAGGCTATTTTTCAGGTGTGTCACTGACTGAAAGGAGATGTTAGTGTCCCCATGGTCATGGACAATCTTTTTCCTGGTAGTGGTTGTGCCATGCAGTGAGTATTTCGCACCAGTGGTAGGGACAGATGTGTAGAAGTTGTGGGTCTGCTGAGACAGAGCAATGTGTGCCTTCCCTTCCTCAGTTGAAGCCTTTACAGACTAGGGAGTGAGGTCAGCATCACACTGCTCAGGGAGGACTGGTCTCCTTTCCTACTAAAACAATCAATTTCTTCCTGGGAGCAAAACAGCTTATCTAACATCAGCATGTCTGAGGAGTCAACTCCCTGGCACCTTGTGACCTACAAGTTAAGACACTCCTACATCACTTCCAGTTCACCACTGCCTGCCTGCCAGATTCATTTAGCCCTTAGCAGTAATAGGCACCAGCTGGCATTCCCAGGGGAGGAAGAGCAGTAACGCCAGGCTTCATGGGACCTCAGCGAGGCTGTAACTGAAATATTGCACTGCCACTGCATACTGGGGGGCAGGGGATTTGTAGACAGTCTGAATCCATCAGCATCTGCACCTAGGGTAGGGATAAAGCTGGTGCTCTTGGTCTGACCTCTGAGGGATCTATTTGACATGTATTTCTCCCCATGCTGTCCCCTCCAGAGGTGACAGTACCCTTAATGTTGCCTGTGGCAAACACAAGGTTCACCTTTTCCTGTGAGAAACATCTTCAGGAAGTAAGTAAGAGGAGAAGGAGGAAAAAGGGGTTAATTAATCTCTACCAGCTGCTGGCAGGTCCCAGCTTGTGCCTCTTCCTGATGCCTGATTGGTGGCAATAACCACAGCAATGGTGGAGCGGGAGGTGGCTGCTGCAGCCAAGCTAAGGGGGGCTCTTTACTTTTTCTTTTCACAGGTACCACGTGTTTTTCTGTGTGTTTACCATTGGGCTGGGGAGAGAATTCAGGACAGAGAGGGGGAATGAAGTAACATGGAAAAAGAGTTAAGTTGATTTCTTGAGTTTTGGATTTGTGCATGAAACTTAGGAATTTCATGCCAACCTAATTNGGTTGTGTTTTTTTTTTTTTTTTTTTTTTTTTTTTGTTTTTTTTTGTTTTTGTTTTTTTTTGAAGGGTAGCAGGATGAATAAGAAAAAGAATAGAATCACAGAGACATAGAATAGTTGAGGCTGAAAGAGCTCTATGGAGGCATCTAGTCCACTCTGCTTCTCAAAGCAGGGTCACTTAGAGCAGATTGCCAAGTGCCATGTCAAATCAGGCTTTAATACCCCCAAGGATGGAGATTCCACAATCTCACTGGACAACCTGCTTCAGTGCTTTATCACGCTTAACACCCCCCTCCCCACCCCATGTTTAAATGGGATTTCTTCTGTTTTAATTTTTACCCACTATCTCTTATCCTTATATTGGATACCACTGTGAAGAGTTTGGACTCATCTTGTATTTATTCACTTTGATATGACTCCCACTGAGCCTTTCCTCCTTGGGCTAAACAATCCCAGCTGCCTTACAATCTCCTCATATGTCAGATTGTCCACTCTCTGATCATCTTAGTGACCATTAGTGCAAAGTTCTCTGTGCTCACTACAATATATCCATAACACTCTGACTGGAAACCCAGATTTGGACAAATAATGGCATCACAGTTCTCCTCAACAAAATTCATGCCTTAAGGCATAGTTAACTTTATCCATATCCTTCTTTACAACAGTTTCTAGGAATGGTTGATTGTCGGCCTGATATTTCTGAGTCTGAAAGTTTTTCATCCTGTCAGTGGCTGATTTTCTTCCCAAGGGAAGATTCCTTGGGAGAATTTTCTTTCAAGGATAATTTCTGTACATAACTACCTTCTTCTCATAACATTTCTAAGTAAACAATATTTTTCTCATAACAACCCCTCTCCCAGATGTTGTTTCTGTTACTTAACCAATGGAGAGCGGTGTCAATTCTATGGACCAATGATGTGCCTTTTTTAGCACAGCATGTTATAAAAAGGCTGGATGAATTGTAAATAAAGCCTTCTGATGTTCTTCTGCCTTTGAACTGGAGTCAAGCATCTTTATTTCATGTCCAACCATGACAGACGATGATAGTGGAATGATAAAAATAAAACACTGTTTTTAAGGTTGAGCAACAAAGTGAAAGGAAATGAGATGTTATGTTTGGGTCCAGCTTCATTAGTGGCCATCTAAAGAGGCAAGCTTTCTGCAAATGTGACTCTATTTTCCATTTGAAAAGGCTAAAGGAAACTCTTACAAGAAATGTCACAAGATGAAGAAATAAGGTGTCTTTCAAAAACCTGAAGATGTGTTCAAACAGTGAAAAACAAATCAAGCAATATCAAATTAGTTTGATTAATAACTTCTCAAAGTTGAAAGAAACACGAAACATCAGAACTGGAACAGCTTACCAGGAAATCTATAATGCAAAAATAAAGAAGGAACACTTAGGACAATGATGGCAACACTGAGGAACTCAGGGAGTTCCTCAGTATGTCAAATCTCATGTTCATAGCATGAACAGTCTCAAGCTTGAGTACTTTGAATTATATTGTTCAAGAAAGAGGAAAAATATTCAAAAATTGGTGAGTCTCTATAATTAGATGGTAATTACCAGCGAGTTTAAAGGAACTGATTACCCATGTCAAGCCAGAAAGTTTCTGTTATCACAAGCTATGAAAATACATAATATGACACCAAGGATCCCAAAGAATACAGTGGGGACTACCTAGCAATAAATCTGAGGATTCAGCTGGCAAAGTTGACTAATTCTGTAGGAGAGAATGGATTTAGTGGACACTTGGGTAACTATGGCATATCGAAGGAGTCAACATTACATTTGCTGAGGATGACATTATATGATACAAGAGGATATTCCTTTGCTCAGGTCAGGTCAGTTGTCCTAGCTGTGTCTACTCCCAGTTTCTTGCCCACCCCAATCTGCTCATGGTGGAGGCAGAGTGGGAGAAAAGAAATCCTGATGCTGTCCAAGGGCTGCTTTGCAATACCAAGATGTGGGTGTGCTGTCAGTCACAGACCAAAGCAGAACACAGACTACTTTGAAGAAAGGTAACTCTGTCCTTGCCAGACCCAGTACAATTTGTCAGACTCATTTTGGCCCATGACATCCATCAGTCCGAGTCATCACTGACTAGGGGATATTCAGCCTTTTCTGCTGCCTTCACCACTCCACCAGTGAGGAGGCTGGGGGTGCACAGGAGTTTGGGAGATGACACAGCTGGGAAAGCTGACCCCAACTAACCCAAGGGATATTTCATACCATGTGGTGTCACGTTCAGGATATAAACCTGAGGGGAAACATGGGGGGCAGGAGGAGAAGGTGCTCAGGGAGAGGATGGGCATCAGTTGGTTGGCGGTGTAATTGCTTAAATTTGCATAATTTTTCTTTTTTGGATTTTATTTTATTTTAATTCATTGACCTACAATGTGTTCTAATCCCCTCTTCTCTAATATCTCATGAGGGGGGAAACTGACATTTTTCATTCCCAGTTGCTCCCTGGTCACATTCAGCTTGTGATTAGCAGGACCAAACCATGCAGATGAACCACACCAATGAAATGCCTACCTGACTTTGGGCTGCTTGACACAGACTAACCTGGGACTGGAGACTGCTACAGGCAAACAATGTCTGGTAAAAATGTTCAGAGTCAACTTTTCAAAGTCCAAAATAAGAGTAAGATACTCCGCAAATCTTTGCAGGTGTGCAAGAAACAGGACAAATAATCATAAAGGCAACAATCAGAGCTCTCTTTTAATATGGATTGTGGAGCCGTAGATGCAAAAAAAGAACCTTAGGGGACAGAAACTGGGAGGCAACTATACCCAAATACATACATAAACTCAAAACAGCTTGCAAGATGGCAAGGACTAAAAGGGCAGAGTACCACTAAACAGAAAGCTGGAGGCACCAGGGAAGAGCTAATCTACTCTTTTAACCAAACACAGGCAGGCATGAGCCACAATGCCCCAGTGTTAAAAGTGCCTTTTGAATCTATTTTGCTCCTTCTGATGAAGGAGGGTGTTTAAAAGGAATAATTAAAAAAAAAACCAATCAAAACAGGTTTTTTAGGGACCCATTATTAAAAGGAACAGTAAGAGACAAAATAGCTTAAAGAAAAAGCTGAAGCAAACTGATTAGCGCCAGATATCCCTAAAAAGGAGACGTCACAGTTCTCCCTTTATACTAAGAGAAAATTCTTAATTAGAGTAATAGAATCTGTTGAGTTGGAAAGGACCCATCAGGATGATCAAGTCCAATGGTGCCCTGCCCAGCACCATTCCTAAGATTGACACCATGTGCCTGAGAGCACTGTCCAAATGCTTCTTGAACTGTCAGGCTGGTGCTGTGAACACTTCCCTGAAGAACCTGTTCCCTTGCCCAGCCACCCTCTGGGTGAAACACTTTTTCCTAATAGCCAACCTAAGCCTCCACTGACTCAGCTTCATGCTGTTTACTCAAGTCCTGTCACTGGTCATGAGAGTGATCAGAACCTTCCCCTTTGCTTGCCATCACAAGGACATTTTGGACTGCTTTGTCTCCCCTCAGTCTCTTTTTCTCCAGGCTGAGCAGACCAAGTGACTTCAAGCTGCTCCTCATAAAGCTTCCCCTCCATCCCCTTCACCGTCCTCGTTGCCCTCCTTTGATGCTCTCCAACAGCTTAATGTCTTTTTTTCTGTATTTCTGCAACCACTGGAAAAGTGCATCAATCCTCACACAGGCCAATCTTCTCTTAGTGGGAGAGGGGGAACAGTCAGGCTGTCATTGGGCATTTGGGGAGGCTGAGCTCCTTCTGGCTCCATTTCTCAATACCTATAGTTAGATTTATTCACTCAGAGTTTTACAGGAAAACATAATTAGCATGGTAAGAAGGATCAGAGGCTATGCTGGTAGTGGGCAGCCTCCTGACATCCCTTCCCACCTGTTTTAGATCATACTATAAGGAAAAGCTGTAACATAAAGGGTACCAGCATTACCAATTCACTTCTTCAAGATGAGATTTATCTTCTGATGGAAAAAACTGGAAAGCATGATATTCACAGACAAACTACAGAATTATGTGTCTTAATGCTTCTGTTGCTGAGCTGTAGGTGCTGCAGCTGAGTTACTGGAGTGTCATGTTAAAAGGGAACATGTACTTGTGCCAAGGCTGCAGTTTAGCAGCATCCAGAGGAACAGAAGCACAGCAGAGCAGACTTCTTGAGCTTTGCTGGCAAGAAAAACCTGCCTGTGCTGTTACTGTTTTGTAAATTTGTCCTGTGGCTCCTGGGGAAAAAGTCCAAAGGGTGGATGGTCATCACCTGGAGAAGAGCAGCAGGAAATGGTGAGCAGGAAGCAGCAGGGTATGGAAGTGAAGAGCTGTGCAGGAATAGAGCAGTGTCTGTCACAGCTCGGAGGCACTGTGCCACGGGCCATCTACAGCCACAGAATCCAGCCAGCTGCCTTGGCCACTTCTGTCCTTAGAGAATCAGGACTGCAGTGCTAAGTCCTGGGCAAGAGCAGCTTCCAGAATCATGATGGTTTTTTCAATTAATTCTAAAGCAGCCCCAGCCCCAATCCCAAATTACAGTAATCTTTTAATTTCCAAGGCCATTACAAGCCTAATGAAGATGAGAATGTGAGATGTCACCTAGTTGCTTACAACAGTAAATCCCATTAGAAGTGATGAAGTTTTTCAGTTACTCTTGGACACTTAAACAGATTCTAAATATTAATTATGCACCATGAGCTGGTTCACATACAGAACCACATTTTTAGCTGATGTCATTACCACAACTAGAACGTGAAAACAAGTAATTCAGTATCTCCAAAGTTAATACTTATAGTTTTCTTATCACCTTTCTTTGCAGTAACGAAAGGTAACACTTTATCCCATATGCCAAGTCTTTTATTTAGAAATAGAGTGCATAAAACAATGTCTTGAACAGGAAAGCCTTGCTCATTTTAAATACTTAAAATGTTCTAGTTTTATATGCTTTATGACTATTGTATAGGATATTGTATAGGATATCATGAGGGCTGTGCCAAGAAATGCAGGACAGTAGACCAGTAAACTCACATTATGTAAAGGTGCAAGAGCAACCTTTCAACAGCTGTGTACAAAAATGAGCAATGAAACATCAGAAATACACAAATAGAAGCTACTCTAGAAGATCCAATGATTTGGTTCTTTTAAAATGGCACAAAAAGGGAATGTGCTATATGCATTCTTTATATGAGGAAAAATTTTCACACACATTTAACTTAATGTGAAATATTAGTTTGCTTAACAGCAAAGAGCTCATTCCAAACAAATTCAAGAGCTACAAGATACAGCCAATGCAACCCCAGTTTTGCATAGACTTACTTAGCTGTGTTTAATGCTAAAATCAATAATCTGTAGTTACAATTAACAGCATAAAGAGCCTTTGACATTAAAAGGAGATAAATATTCACTTCAAGACTCCTTTCCATTTCCAGCAGTGTGTAAGGAGGACTTCAGTATAGGAAAGACTGTAGTGTGTAGCAAAATACAATGCACAGGCACACTACTTTGTCTTTTTGCGACCCAAATATTTACATGGTCGGACTTTTGCAGTATCAGAACTGGATAAAATTCATTTCACAAAGTAGTTACAGATCACAGGAACTGACCCATGTTCTTCAAAGTTATTCAGTGAATATTTTCAATTAATGACAAATTAAACAGCCTTGCACAAAACAGCATGCAATTTAATAAATTTACGAATCATTATGGTTTATTTTTAAACTTAGTGACCAAAGCAAAACAAGAATTGGAAACTAGAATTCTGTTTTTTGGATTTTTTAAATCGTATTTTATTTGCTGCTGAAAGGAATGCACTCTGTATTTCTCTTACTGTTACTAAGAAACTTGCTTTTAAAAATCTTTGAAGATTTTAAATTTAGAATTTTTCTAACCATTTAAAAAAGTGGTTTCTAGATACCGCTGTGGAATTTGGATTTTGGTATTATAGTTCAACCTGATTATTTTTTACAAATTTGAAAGCAACAGATCAAAATACCTCCCTTAATGAATCCCATGGAGTACAGATTTTAAATTGTATGAAAGGTATTAATTGTTCTTTACCATGCTCTTTTTTTTCTCTGTATCTGTGTAGTTTGTTGAACCTGTACTTGAGCAAAATAATTCCATTTGAATGATGTGTGTTTCATCTGAAAAATAGGATGGGGTAGGGATGGAGAGGGGAAAAGACTGAGGAATTATTCCCTTTGAAACATGACATAACTGGCCTGTAGGTCACTGCAGTACCAAATGATGAAGAATTTAAGAAGCGTTAAGAGACTTTCCCAGCACATAACAATGATGTGCATTACATGAGTACCTGCTGTGCCAAGAAATCAGCTTTGTCAACAATGCAGAAAGATTTCTACAAATTTGCATACACATTGAAAGAAAACATGTTACAGTTTTTTCACACCTTCATTCATTTTAAGAAAACTGAAATCCTCTGCCATATTGTGGGCCAAGAATGTGGTGGAATTTGAAGTTTAACACCACCATCTACCTTATCCTGTATTTCCAACAATATTTTTTTTTTAGCTAGGAATTCACAATTTCTACAATTTCCATTATCTCCATTATCAAATGAGAGTGATTTGTAAGTAATATATAATCCAATATGATAACTTTTATTTTTGACAGCCCCCAGTTTGGCAATAATCCTTGATTCTGCTGTAACACAGTGTCCTGTTTTTTTCAGTTTTCATAGCCTGGTGGCACAAGCACCAGTTTCAGTTTGTGAGTTGTCTTAAAAACACAGATTTGGACCTTAATTACAATGGTCAAAATGCTTAGGTTTTCACTGAAGAGAAGCTGAAATGCAGGAAGTTTATATAAAGTCATCTGGCAGACTGCAGCAAATTCGAGGAGGTCTTGAAAGGGTCTTGAAAGAGGAGGGTATCAAAACTAGATTTTGGCAATATAGAAGATGTATTGTCCATGTAGTTCTGTCATAAGCTTTAAAAATACTCTGTTTAAATAAGTTTTTCCTTCCTTAAGACCAGGTAATACACAAAGTAAGAGTCCAGGGGTCAGAATCTTCTTCAGTTCTTAGTTATCCTTTACGAGCTTTTTTTTTTTGACTTTTCTTCATAAGATTCTCCATATTCATTTACTCTGCTCTTATCCACAGGATAAAGCCTGGCAGAAGAAAAAACAAATCTTTACTTACATTACAGTCTCCTTTCTGAAGGGATTAAGTAGTTCTGTGATGCTTAATTTTAAAAGTGCATTTCTGTGTCATCGTATTCTCTATTCCCATTTGTGGCAAAACCAACATTATCTTTAAACATTTGTACAGATGTATCAGATTCTTCAAAATATGACTCAACCACTTGTGTCATAACAGAACCTCTTAAGAGATGTATTAGCTCCTCTAAAGCTTGGCTGGAGTCTTTTCTCAAGCAATGCAGGATACCTCTCAAACTTGAAACCAGTGCCCAGCCCCTATCAGAACCCGCTGACTGCTTAATTTCTACAAAAATAACAATAAACAAAAATGTATATTCTTGGGAACAAGAATACACTTTCTGTAACTTCATATGAACAGTATTTCCTAAGTAGTGCATATAGCTTTCTTCCCCATCTGTTTTTAGTTACTTAAAGAATCTGAAACTCGACAGGTACTCAATTTAAAAGAGAATGTGATAATTTGCTTTTGCAAATCAGATAAACAGAAAAGCAGAGCAGGGCAGTGCCCCATCAGACAACACCCTTCACTACTGTCCTGCAGAGCACCTTGGAGAGCATGCCTCAGACATTGAGCATATGGAGATGTGGCCCCCAGCAGGGGTCAGAAGCCCAGAACTTCTAAGTGTTTGTGAATACAAGCTTAGGAATTTCTCTCCTTCCTTTACTTCAGGTATTTATGTTTCACATTTGATTTTTTTTTGTTTTTGTTTTGGTCTTGTTTTTTATTTTTGTAGTTTTTACTTGGTTTTTCTTTTGGGCTTTTTTTTGTTTGTTTTTTTTTGGAGGGCAGTGGGGTTTGCAGCTTCCTAATCTGGTAAAAAGGATATTGTGGAGAAAGAAAAGGGGTGACAAAAATTCTGAGTACTGTGAGAAGAGGAATTTTTTGAGCACTCTGTCATTTCCAGGATTACTATCAGTTACGGGAAGATGTTTTTGTTCCTCTTATTTGTATTGAGATCTCCTTTGCAGGGTGTCCTGCTCACCATTGCCTTCACTAGACATATACATAACTGACATTATCCAGACCATATTATACTATATTATACATTATTGTAGTAAAAAACTTCTGCTCCAAGGCTATCCCAATCTATAGGTCTTTATAGCAACAAGACTACAACCATCTATAGCATTGTAAAAACTGTAACAAATATTAAAGGAAGTTTTACCATCTTTGGTAGAGATAGACCAGGAACACAACATCATCTCTAAAGCAGGCCAGCCTATGAGATGTTGGCATAGTGATGATAAAAGCAAATATATCATCAATAAAGGTGTTGAATGCCTACAAATAAAAGAAAATTATACTTCAGTTGGCTGTGAAGAAAGGAAGTAATCAGTCATACAAAATTAGAAGCTTCCTATGTTTTTCTGTGGGAACACAGACTTCCTCCCTATTTATAAAAACACATAAAGGTTATGCTGCAAAACTAATTAATGCATCTTTAAATTGCCTTTTTTTAATGAAGACCATACTGTCTACTACAGAGCACAAGTTACAAGTAAAAAGGAAGTAGGACTGTTTCAAGTAAATGAGAGTATTGTCATGGGAGGGGAAAAACACAGACTCAATTTTAGAGAAAACATCAAAAGAAACTGGAAAACCCCCCAGATTTCTGTTCATTCATTACTCAAATGACAAGATATACAAAATGTCACTTCACTTTCATTTTCTGTAGAAATTTGTCTGAAAGCTTGTTAATTTATTGCTCTTAAGACGATTAACTTGATAGCCTTGGAAAGACTTTAAAATATTTTCAGAGCTTTCCTGGAAGTAACCATGTCTTGAATAAGAGATGGATAATTTTCTACATCGTTTCCAATCAACTAGGCATACTGTAGGCTCTATTTCTGCAGCAATAATGAAAGGTAATTTAACCAAAAGGCAACTCCTCTGGATCTGGCTCTTGGCTACAGGGAGGCTGCACACATCCTTACAGTGCACCAGCTCTTGCACTCCTGTTGCAATAAACTTTTTCAACTCACTAAAAACATCAGGAAACAAACCCAGCAAGGAATATTCACTGTTGGGTTAACGAATCAAGTCAGTTATGTGGCTCCTTTCAGTTTAGCAAGCTGTATGCTAATCCATACCATAAGAAGGGGGCCAGTGATGTAAGCACAAACTTCACTCTACAAAAGGAACCAACATTTATATGAAGGAAGAAAATACCAGCAGAAAATGGTGGTATTTGGACACAACAGAGTTCTGATTAGTTACAACAGAAGAGCTCTTTCTGTGAGGTCAAAACAAATCCATCAATCTGAAGTGACTGAGGAATATGGCTGCCACTTCCCAAGCCTGTGCAAAGGTTTGTCAAGGAGCAAAAATAAAAACCTTGGCAAGCTGGAAAAGACAGCCTCTCCAAGTCAACACCCAAGTGAGTGATCCTACAATGACAACAGGAAGAATAAGCTAAATGCTCCACCCTTCAGGCACACAGGCAGTCTTCATGAGCCACTGCAAGTGAATGCACCAAGGCAGCCCATCCAGTAGAGTTTAGAATGGATACATTTCTTTTGAGATTACTTCACTTGAAAATACTCTTTATTAACAATGAAGGGCATAAACATAAAACCCACAGAAACTGGAAAGTTAGAGTTCAAATTAAGGAAAAAAACCCAACGAAGCTCTCTAAAACAATGATCACAGGTGAGCCCTCAGACTCTTCTTTCCACTTCAAGTGACGAAGAGAGCAAGCAACTTTAAATATCCATTAAAAAAGTAAAATACGCCCTCCAAAGCTCTCTAAATAAAACATAATTAAAAACAAAAATAGACTTCTTTCTCCACACACACAAGCCTTTGTTGCGGGTAGCCTATGGCATCTAAACGGGAACCATAAAGGCTCTGTAAGAAAAGGCTGTTCAGGAAGGTTGTACTGATTTAAAGGTTATTTGCTTGCCCAAGCTCCCTCTGTTGTTTATTTAACTGCTGATGTCTGCTCAGTTATCTTCTTTGGTGAAGTAAAATTGTGAAATTACTTCACTAATATACCTTTTGCTCCCTCCTCTTAAGAAACATGCTGATTTGCCTTGTATATGCCTGAAATACTGTGTTTATTGTTCTATTTGTCTCTATTTCCACATCAAACACTACTTATTTACTGTTCTGCTACCAGCTACATTTCAATCTGTTTCCCTAGATGCACTCTGTTTCCTTAAGAGTGCATTCAGGTAGCAGAAAGTTGGACAATTGCTATAGGTTCATAGAAATGGAAAAGCCTTTAAAGTCTCTTTAGATGTGTATGTTTTAGTTCTTTTGTCCCTAATCTTCTGTTCAGGATTGGACAACATTTCTTGAACAGTTTTTAACACTGTTCCTTTAAAGTACAGATGTTCTGGAGAATTGTAACCTATCACCACAAAGGAAAAATGAAAGCATTTATGAGTGGAAGCACAAGTAAAAAGGGTAAAAAGTAAAAAGGTGATGACAGCAGGGTCTTGATCCCAGCACATCCAGCCAGGGTTTCTCAAGACACAGGCATCAGGAAAAGAAAGCACAGTACAAAAATCCTAATGACTTGGATTGGTGGGAAATGATAGTCAAAACACTATCAGCTCTTTAGGGGTACAAGAACAAAACTAGCATACAGTTGCTAATTGAGGGAGAACATAGGAGACATGGGAACTCAACAGTGGGTGTCTTGTTATCCGTATCAATGCATGGAATCCTGACTGGGATACTTGGGTCTATCATCTTGGTGTTTGAATACTATACAGACCACTTGGACACACAAGTGGGTGCATGTGGACATACAGCTGTCAAAGGGTTAGTGAGCTGATTTTGTTTTTAAATAAACTAACTTTCCCCTCCAAGGTCTGCTATTGAGCTTGGCTGCAGCCCTGCATTATTTCCTACCACTTCCTACCAGGGTAGTGTAGGCAACGAGGACAGCACAGTGCTCTCTTTCTTTCCCTCTTTCCCTATGGAACCATCCCCCTCACATTTGCCCAGAAGCTCACAATTCTGTCCTAGCACAGAACAGTGTGTACATCACTTCAGTTTCTAGCAGCTCCTGGAACCTGCCAAAGTAAGGTCTTTTAGCATTCCTAACTCTTCCTTGAGAACAAGCCCTGGTCAGTGATGCAGTGACATCTTCTTAAAATAATGCAATTAACTGAGACTGATAAATTTATCTGCAAGACAGCCGACAGTACAAAAAGCAGTATTACCTAAAAACTGGGATGCAAATATTCTCATCATATGGCAGTCATTATGGAAAATGAAAATCAGTGTGGTTTTTTTTTTTTTAAGGACAGTTGCAACAAGTTTAGTTCTTAAAACAAAAAAATGTACTGCCATCCTTATGCTATTTATTCTTAGGTTGCTTCTTACAGAAAGTAATTTTCAAAATGACTGTACCCAACTTTAAATTAGGGCTTTACTTACTTTGTATGTGAAAGCCTTCCATGGTAAGTGTGCAACAGATTTCATCTAGAAATAGAAGATATCAAATTGTAATAAAGTCTGGAAGAAGAGACTAGAAAAGTAGACTTTCATCACTTCTCAGTCTTACCTTGTAGTTTACAAAGAGTTGGGGCAGCATAAATAGGAATCCAAAAGCATACACTCCTGAAGATGAAATACAGAAAACAAACAAATGCACAGATGTTCATCACATGATTGTAATTTCATAATTAGTAATTTGCACTCATTTTTTTCTAAAGAATGAAGTTGCATCTAATTCTTTTGTTCACTTTGGGTTGATTATTCTCCCTTTTTCAATCACTGTGATAATTTTATAATAAATTATACTGTATTACAGTGATCTGTATCACAGTGATCCAAATGACAGCAGTTAATATTCTACTTTTGAGTCCTGGCCTTCATTTGAAGAAATATGAATAGTAAAAAAAAAAAAAACAGAAGGGACTCACCGTTGACAAAACTGTTAATCAACCAGGAGTACCAGCTACAAAGAAAGAAAAGAATACAGTTATATTTTTCTTCAGCCAAAATTATAACACATCCTATACACCACTGCATGCTGACTATTCCAAGAAATGGCTATGTTACAAATTACTCCATGCAAGAACTAAATACCTCACATCTTTCTTGGATTAGGAGGGGCTTCAGAGAAGGTAGTTTAAGGAAATGATGCTTATCAGTCCATACAAGAAATTTGGAGAGGTTTTTATACTTTTAGACCATTTAAAGACTTCTGTGTTGATAATCAGGTTACTGACATGAGATATGCACACTGTGCATGTAATACTGTGCACTAAACCCTGACTGTGTTAAGCTAACACTGTATTCTAAATATTAAAGGGTCACTTAATATGGCACAGTAAGGACTTCTCAAATTTCAAGCAACAAATACCATTCAGTGCAAACCACAACAGTAGGCACTTTAAAAAAAAGTAAATGCAAGGAATCTACGTTTTTCCCTCCTTACATCTAATAACCTTCCCAGATGTTGAATGGAATTCACAGTCTTAAGAAGATAATGGTATTGCTACAGACAATGATTGAATTACATACTTCTGCTGCCATCCTGAGAACAGCTAGTAACTATCATGCTCTGGTTATATAATTTAAAATTAAACTTGCACTGCTGCATTACCGACACATTAACAGCAACATTACAGTAGTAGCAGCATTTCAGTAATCCACAAGCATTTAAAGAATGCATCAAAAAATGCCTCCAAGATTAAAGGATAATTCACTACTAAGATTACTTGTTCTGTCACATTTCCTTACTGATTTAACAATGGCAAGAATTCTATTACATGAATTGTTTTCAATTCCTTAAGCAGCAGCTCATAAAATACCTGCAATATAGTATTTTGGAATACTAAACAAATTCAAGAATTTTGTAAGAAAAGCAGAATTTTAAAATGCTGCATATTTGTTAGCTGCTTACTAAGACAAAAAACTTTTGAAAAAACTGCTTTTCTAATAGCTCAGAAACTGCCCCAGTTTCTAGTATGAGTGTTACAGCCCATGTATGCACCAACAGCTTTTAAAAATAACATTAGGAAAACTACTGCTTGTTTTCTCCCATCCCATCTGCGTCTAAGGACTATAAAAAATGCCTACATGGCCATCACTGTGCTCGTCTTGCAGGTTTTTCTTACAACAGTCTCATGGCTGCACACTTGCTTGCATCTCTCCAACACAAAATGAAACAGCTATTTTGAGTGAAAGGGGACAAGGGTTTCATTTGTTCATGAAATATTGAGTGTCCAGTTCTTGCTGCAGTATTATGATGTTGCAGGAAGTCCATGGCTCTAAAGGAATAAAGAGCCCTTTCTCAAAAATGCTTTTGCTTGCTTGCCATGGCAGCTATCATATTTGGGAACAGAGAAGCCCCTTGTTCAAAGCAAATAACTTTGTGAAGGTTTTTGCTTCTCTCTGCTATTGGACAGGTTCAACTCCTGAATTCCTTTCATCTCTTCTATCACCAACTGGTCCTCTGGCCATCAATGGCAGCTTTCTTTCTCTTCAGATTGATATGCATGCAAGCTATTGAATTCTATGCTAAAGTCTTATCAGGTTCCTTGTGAAATACAACAGCCTGTTGCTCACTTACAGGACATTAAGAAACCATCTAGATTCTTCAGCTTTAGATAGCACAAGGAAGTTTCCAGTCCCTGGCTTATGCATCCAACTAACAACCAATTTCCACAACCATGTAGAAAAAATGGGGATTGTTTGAATTCCATGCAAGATCATTTATAGAGTTACAGTACCTTTTGTATTTGACATTCAGCAAGGAGTAACCCGCACCTCCAATACACAGTGGATAGAGCAAATATGACAAGTATTTCATAGCCTAATAGACAAGGAAAACAGTTTGTTAGTTCACATCCTATATGAACGGATTTTTCATGGCATTAAATAGAAGACAGATACATAAATTTTTCCTGAAAATCTTTTTCTATTCCCAAATGTCTGCTATAATTTCTACTATGCTTCCACTTCTAGTGGTGGTGGTGAAAATTCCAAAGCCCAGTTTAGACAAGCAATCACCTTAGAGCGTAGGCACCAAGAGACAGCACAAAGATCAGTGTCTAAAAGTAGCTCCCTACTTAATACCAACGTTGTCACCTATGCTCAACTCCTTTCAGAAATCAGGAACCATGTGTACTTTCCTTCAGTAAAAATAACAAGTACTAATATCAGTACAAATATCAGCTTTCAAATTTGTGAGTGGTAACCCTTTCAGACCTCTCCTCATGTAAGTCACTTGCAATTCTGTTTCTCAGAGCAACGCCTCAACCAGATTCAACAACCAGAAGAACTATTTCACTGTTCCCTTTCAAAAATTATCAGAATGAATCCTCACTAGCTGATCATCTACACAGTGATGATCCACTTGACAACTGTGAGGATGTGGAAAATACACTTGCAGAAAAAAAGAGCAAAACAAGTCGATTAACAGGTGACATATACAGACTTTGTAGTCACAGGATTCCCTCTTACCTGGGCATCGTATTCCTCGGTTTTCTTTTCAGAGTCATTGTATGCACCAAACTGCAACACATACGAAAACCACAATCACATCAGAACATAGAGGGAAAGCATTTGCTGTCCAACTCCCTACATTAAGCAGGTAACAAAGCCTTTAAAAGCTTCTATATAGGAGAGTCATGTATTTGTCCTGAGTCATGTATTTGTCCTGTGCAGCCTATTAATATAGGGCAGGCAAAAAGATTAACCTGTAACCTCATATTTTACAGCAAACTTACAGGACTTCTTTGCTTAGAAAAATGCAGTTGGAATGGCAGAATTCACAAAGCAAAAGGAAAAGTCAAAAAGCTAAAAATTTGTCAGATACATTTATTAAGCATTTATTAAAAGCCATAACCATGAAGAGGTCAGTTATGGATTATCTCCACATGTCCAGAAATTCTGCCTGCTTAAACACAGTTCCTTGATTACTGACACAGGAACAAGCAGAGCCATCAATCACTCCAGACACATAGACTTCAAGCAGCACAAAACCCCAGCACTTCTGGTGAAGAAACACTGAATATTAGACAACTGTTTCCTCTATCAACAAGACAAACTTTCAGTGTAGACTGCACCTTGCCACTGCATTTTCTGCAGTCTCAGTACTTCATTTTACCCAGAAGAATCATCTAGGAATGTACTGTCTCCAGAACATGCCTCATCTTCTGTTAGTTCCACAATGGAGAAGTTACACCCACAGGTTCATGAAAAAGACAGTTTCTTACTTCAAAACACAATGTCCCTTACAAGTGCCTTTCCAACAGTCCCACCTATAAAGATTTAGCAGGACTGACAAAGAAGTTCTGAAGAATACATATATACAAATAGCTGCTTCTTCTGAAGAACTCCAAGAAAGAAACAGGTTTGAAAATGCTCATCCTGCTATTGCATTAAGCCATTCATAAACAGATATACACGGGAAACTTTTTTAATTTAAAAAAAAAAATGCTCATTTCACTAGAAGTCAAGTTACACAGCAACCAGGAAACAGATGGCTCAAGAGAGTAATCATTAACAGGGCAATGTCCAATACCTGAAATTTGGGTCTCAAACCTTGCCACCTGACTGTCATTTTCAAGGCCTTCTTCACCTTCCAGAGCTGTGATTAGCAAAAACAAAACACGCACATAAAGATCATCATACAAAGGAAACATCTTATGAAGGATTCAGATAATTAGAATCAAAATTCCAGAATACCTATTTTAATCACCCATTGCATAAAGCAGTAGCAGCTTGATTGCAGTACACACTGCCTGTGTCTACACAAACCAAATGCTGTGTAATCAAACAAGTACAACGCTGTGAGCCTACACTATTAAGTCTCTTTATCAGATGATGTAGTTTAACTGAAGGAATGCAGTCTTTCCAGGATATCTGAATTGTAGTGCCCAAGTAGGGTTAGCACCAACATGCAACCCCAGGTCAGGCATTTAGAAAATTCCCACAGTCACCTGCCAAAAAAGTTTTTATGTGTCTCCAGTGAAGGTGCCTCAGAACTGCTAACACTGATGGAGTTGGTGCTTGTATGGTCATTACATTTCAGTAGTGGACTACAAGCAAAAATCAACCCGACCCTAATGTGATCCAAAAGTTTCAGTTCACCTAAAAATTTACTCATGTACCCACACTGCTATACCGATTTTACAACTTAGACAATGCAGGTCCTCAAGAAAGTTACACTCCCTGAAGCTTTTTGCGGACAAGGTTCATTTGTTTAACTTTAGATACACCAATATTCTCTTCTCACCCACCATATATTCCAAACAAAAAAAAAGGGAATAGGGTAAAGATGATCCATTACTGTTATCTTTGATACAAGTGAGGAAATTATTTCTTACAGAATCCATGTCACTATTTGTACTGCATGAGAAACAGGAGTTAAGTCCAAGTTGTGAAAAAGTTCTTCTTAGCAAATTCCTCTGAGATGTACAGTCCGTATGGCTGCTGTCAATTTGAGCTGTGTTACCTACAACCCACTGACTAGATGTGGACTGTGGAATCACGCACACAGGCAGCAGTCTCCTCCTTCTTCTCCTTCCCCAACCACCTCAGTCCTGGCACTGGCTGTGGGGACACAGCCTGCTCTTTGACAATGCTTCCATGCACTGTTGACATGGTTAAACTTGCTTGGCCAGGAGTGAGGCCTATCAGGTGATATGATAGTGGTACCTCAGCATCATTCTGTGTTTGGTTTCTACAATATCAGCTGGACCATCCCAGAAAAAAACTGATACTTCCAGTTTAGTTATTTGATCAAGGGACACAATCTCCTCTGTCACTGAAAGCCAATGACATGCAAGCTACAGAATTTTCCAGCAACTAGTTCAGCATTCTTTTTCTACTGTAAACTATGGATGTTGCTGCAAATACTGGTATCTGGTGCTACAGCTTTAAGAACTCACCTCAATCAGTGCACCAACACCTGCTGGGATCAGTACCAATAAACTTGTTTGTTCATCCAAAAGGAAAAGAAATATTACCACAGTACTAAAGCACCGCCAAAGCACTAGACAGAAAAAAATGAAAACAGAAAGCTTATTAATATTTAAATGAATAGCTGTGATGACAGAAGACTGATGGCCTACTTAGTGCAATTCTGTCTTACACAATTTAAGCATGAATTTCTTCTGTGTACATCTTTGTATATCCAGCAGTCCTAGAAACAGCCAGTGATCTCTGGGCAAACAGGGAACAAGAACATTTAACGCAATCTTTATCACAGGGAATGAAAGAAAATTGGAACATTTAATGAAGACTGCTGTACTGAAGCAACATATGAGTTCAATTAGGAACTACATTCATGATTCTTGTTTCCAGGAAGCTGAAAGGCTGTGAGATAATATAATGTTGGTATTTGAAACTTATTCATTGTTTGTAGATGTTAAGTCATTTGAAATTGACTTTACTGAGTTTTGAAACTGGCAACTGACTCTTATTTCTGAAATTCTATAGACTGTTTTGAATTTTTATGAACTTTTTGGCATACACATGCCAACAGTAGTATAACTGGTTTAAAAAACAAAGGTACTCTCATAAAAATGATACATAGATTTTCCACATGATAAAAACGTGTTCATCATAAATTAGAATGCCTTTTTTGCCCCTGGTATTGATATTCCTTACATGTTTTAATCCATCTGTAAATATGATAGAATTAGGGATAATCTCAGATGTCAAGTGACTCCAGGTTTACAATTTTGCTTCATAATCAAAATTGGAAAAAAGCTCTTGGAAAAACCTTCACCTGTTTCTAGGAAGGCTTGGCAGGATGCCAGACCACTGTTTCTGGCATCTTTCCTACACACAAGTCAAGTCAGCCCTCCCATGCTCTCCCCCTCCCCCCACCCCAAGAGCCTTATTGCTCCTGTTTACATCAAAGCCCAGAAAAAGCAAGAGCATTACAATACAGCACTTCCCACCCACAAATATTTTGGAACCTGTAGTTATCTACAAGGAACACAAGTGACTCGCAGAACAGCATTACCCATGAAAGCACATTCCCGCCACCCACAGAACTTTTTTTGGTCTTCATTCTTTTCTCAAAGTACTTCTCTGTTCCTTCAGCAAGGAAAACGTGGTAACTAACTCAATATTAATCTAATTCCCAATTCCAAGATAGTCAAACCTCCATAGTGACACAAGTGCTTAAACTCAAGTGATACCTGAGCACAGAACTAAGTTAGAACCACCTGTTTAGACTGGTAGCCATCTCTTCTTGTACAAAAACCATCTAATTTTGTTTTCTCTGTAAACCTACAAAGTGTCAATTTAGAGCAAGACTGAAAAGACACACAATAAAACAGACAGCACATAGACAACACTTTGCATTCTAGTCCATACCTGCTTTTGTAGACATCCCAATCATGCTCCTCTTTTTCTTCCAAAAACTGATGTCATTTTTAAATGCAAGGAAATCAAAGAGAAGCTGCAAATAGGAAGAAACATACTCATTTGCTTGAAACATGCACTAATTAGAGACTGAAAATGTTAACAATGCATTCAACATGGTATTAAAAAACCCGTTTTAGAAGCTTCAGAAATGAAAATTAAGACTCAAAAGCTAAAATAAAAAGTTGTTGCAGGAGCACAGGCTCTAAAAGCAGTGCAAAATGATAGGATGAATTTCAAATACTACCACTGCACAAATTAGTGTCCTGTAAAGACAGGGCAACTCATCATAGAGGGTGAAGAATGAGGACCCTGAGGCACACACCTCTTTGAGAGACCAGGGAAAAGCATAGTAAATTAAACTAAAAATGCTTTGTATTGGACTGATAGTCAATTTACACTTGGGTAATACCAAAACTTTAGAAAAAAGCATCCTACAATACAGCAAGACAGGTTTCCTTTGTATTTTGTCACTAAGTTGACCTAGACTTCCAGGACATTTTACAATTCAATTTATTTGTAGGAATCTTTTTTATTTTCTTCAGTATTTTAATTCAATATAGTTTTTGGTATTTCCTTTAAACCTTCAGCATATAAAAAAGCAGTGTCTAAAAAAATCAAACACAGATCCCAGAAATTCTTGGGTCAGTGGATTTTAATGAAGAAATTTTCAGTTGTTTTTGTGGGGTTTGTCTGTTTGTTTATGGGATGTGGGTTTTGTTTGTTTTTTAAATTATTATTATCTGGGAAAATGATACACAAAAGAAAAAAGTATCAGAAAGACTTGTCCCAGTCTACAGATACCTTGCGACCTGATAAACAGAGTGGAAAAATTAAATTAATATGTCATGAAAGTCTAAGGCTTTTCAAGTAAGTTAACTGTATGTAATGTAAGTATAAAGAAACACAACATTCCAGGTTCCCAACTCTCCCAAAGTATGGGAACTGTAGATTACAAAAATGTTCCCAATGTCTAAATAAAGTTGTTCATTAAAACCAAGATTCAGATTTAAGCCAATGCTAAGAAAGGGACAAACAACAGCAACAAAAATAACCATGAGTGCTCCACACTTTACAGGAACATTTCTGGAAGCAATTCATATCAGCTGATCATTCCTCCAGGGTTTAGAAGTCAGAAACTCAAACCCTAGTATAGGTGCCCCAGCTATGCTACTGCAGTGGTAAACTTTGTGAGCAGTAAAATTTGAACCAATGTTGACAGGCATACAAATTCTAGGGGCTTTGGTTCAACTACAACAGAAAAAAAAAGTGGTAATGAAGGTGATGTTTTATATTTCAGTCAAGACCTCTAATTTTTATATCATTAACTCAAATTTCTGCCTTATTTAAGGTTTTTATATTATCTCTGTATTGGAAATACAGCTGACTTGTATCAGAAAATGTTTCCATTGCTCTACTGAAATTTTCAAGAATTTCTTGAATAGAATTTCTTTCTATTTTCAAGAATAATTCTTAATAAATGAAACACCTCAGAGTCAGACACAAACCCCATTATTATTTTTTTTTTTCATATTATGTACTTCCTAAAAACTAAAATCACTTACATGGAATGCTGCTACGAAGAATGTCAAAGCCAGAAAGTACAAGTTAGTATCAACAAAAATTCCTTTTACTTCATCTGCATCCTTTTCTGAAAATCCTATGAAAAAGAAGAAGTCACTGTGCAAGAAATACCAGACAGTTCACTGCTATTATGCTCAAGTCCAGTATGAAAGGAATCTTATGTCACCTGCACAAGTTTTGTTAAGGAATCATAAATCTAAAACACGAAGCTTTATTGGTAAAATCCTAACCTACCTATATTTTAGAAGTTATTTAGCTTGCCATAAACATCAGTTACAAGCCTTTAACTTATGCAATTACAATGTGTTCTGTAATGTTTTAAAAATGGTTAATTTACCTCTGTGTTCTTGTTCCCTACCACATGTCAACATATATTTTTATCTTTGACTTAAGGAGAAACAACACGAGCTTTGTAATATGAAATCTCTTCACCAACTATCCAGAAAAAAAGTGTCTTCTATGCACATAAAAGAAACAAACTGAGGAGTTAGCTCTGCTTTCTTGGCCTAAAGTCATTAAAGGTAAGCATACCAAATTGCTGGAGGGAGTACACAGCATCCTGCATGTGGATCCAAAATCGGAGTTTTCCAAGAGATATTTTGTCATATGACACTGTAAGAGGTAGCTCTGTTGTTGAACGATTTATAACCTGCATTTCAAAAAGACATGTTTCATTTTTAATAGTGGGAAAATGGTGACAATTACTTTTATTCATTTTTTTTTAATAACAAAAGTGATTGTATCACACTAAAATTTAGTCACACAATTTCAAGAACTGTTTTTTTTTAAAGGGAATAAGATCTTAGATTTCTATACCATGCTTAATGTCTTTGTGTTTTTCCCAAGAAATGTTAAATTAGCAGTTTGTTCTGTTCAAGTTCCTATAGCAACCTCACTGTTCCTGTATACAAATGCATAGAATGGCAGCATAAAGTGGGAAACGAGTGCTTAAGATAATTCTTTTGACAGCTCTTCTCTGAATGCATATGCCTAGATTACCTAAGCTAGCATATTATAAAAAACTACAACAAACAAACTAATTGTATCCTTAAGGCCACAGTCATAAATTTGAGGGTGATTTTGAGAGAAATTGAAAGGGTGGGGAAGCAAAATTATGCCACTAGCTCAGACTAGTGAAAACACCACAGCTAAAGCTAAGTAAGGTAACTTTGGGATCTGAGGTGCCACCAAAACTTTCTTCCTGCACCCCCAAAAATAAATTTCTGCTAATCCTACTGTATCTCTACATGTTACTTAAGCTGGAAAAACAGAGTCTTAAACTGCCTCAGCCCCTTCTGCATGACAGCTGTCCATTCCAACTCTCAAACAGGTTTAAAAAAACAAAACAAAACAAAAAACCCCTTGTCCTCTCAGATGTTAGAATACTCAGCAGCTACCTCAGTACACATTCAGGCAGTATGTTTTACATTTCCAAGGATAGCTCAGGACTACAGATTGAGAGGCACTCTTTCCAAGTGTTCAAGATCTACTGCTCCAGGCTCCTAATTACTCCCAATCATAATTCCCATCTCAGACCTGCTACTCTACACTGCATCTGTTTCTACAGTAATTAGTTAGCTGACACCCACGGGACCCGAAGGGCTGCTTCTGACTCTTGTGACACAGAACATGGTTTTAGGCTCCCCACCTATCAGTCAGATGTGAACTGAGAGCTATGTTCACTCTCCCATTAACTCTTTCCTCTGGTCAGTACAAACAAATCTCAATTTCACCACCCTCCCATGACCCTGTAAGCTTTTCAGACAGTGGCAGAACATGCAGGCCACATGAGGGAGAGAAAGAAAAGCTGAGAAAGTTATATGACTACAGAAAAGAGAGAAGCTGGAAAAACTAGAACAGTGTCAGGGATCTCTGAACTAAATGGAATAAAAAATCAAGTGTGGCTAGAACTGACTGTAGAGAACACTGTCAAGATTCTACAGCTATTTACCAAAAACTATATAAACATTTTCCAGACTGCTTCAATTCAATTAGTCTCAATTTCTCAGTCCATCAAAGACAGCATTAACATTTATGGGAGAAAGGAAAAAGAAATTTTATCTGCGGAGGATGAACAAGTAACAAAAATTTTGCAAATGCCTGGGTAAGCAGCATGTGTCAAATGCACTCTTCACAGACAAAGAATTACTACGGAAGAGTTAGGGGTAGTGTAGGGAGAAAATCAGACTGCAATAGAAGGCAGAGATGGGAATTCTCCAACACCAAAAGCAAATTAAAATAAAGGTAAGATTAGAAGAATGAATTCTTTCTCAACAAAAAACTAAAAGCCCAGAAGTGGTGCATTATCACCTTATATGAGTGTGACAGTTGCAAAGCTTTTGAAAACTAGGAATGACCAAATCCCTGCAATACAATCTACTCTGGCAGTATGGCATCACAACACGTTACTTCTAGCACTCTACTTAATCCAAGCTATAAGACAGTGTGCAAACACTACAAATAAGTTCAGTGGTATGAACTTTAAAATTATCTCTTTATTAAATTCTGTGTAATCCCCAAACCTCCAGCACTGGCAATTAAGAACATGAGGAACACAATCTCTAGAGAGTAGTACTTACCACAGAAGACCTACATCTTGGTCAAAATAAGGGTCAGTTGACAATCTATACAGCCCAGTATAAGCAGGAAAAACACATCTTCAGCTCCATGATTTTAGGTCAGGCATAGAGAGCAGACACTATCTGTGCTCCTATTTACAGTCAAATATTAACCTGGCTCCCTCCACAGAAGCTGTATTACCTTATTTCCTTATTCTTTTATGCTCTTCACTTACCCCTTATTCTCTCACAGAATGTTTACTACAAGACCACTCTTTCTGCAGGGCTTGAGAGCAGTTTGGCCAGTCACTACTGAGACATCACACAAGCCAGAGCTGAAGGGGAAGTTTGCAGGTTTTAGTGGAATAGTCTTTGCAGCACTTCCCAGGATCTTTAATGACTTTCTAAGGCAGTGAGTTACAACAGCATTAACTGTGACATGCATGACAACTGCAGGAATGTCATTAATAACATGAGAATGCTGAATTTATTTGTAAACAGGGTACATGACTTGACCAGTTAGAAGTTCACATGAATGTACTGAACTGGACTGGGTGAGCTGTGATAAAACGAAGGACAACAACCACTAATAAACACATTACAAATGTATATCTAAAGAAATACTGGACAAAACTATCTGCTATCAAGACTTGGAACAAATACTCGGGAGTTATTTGTGCTGTACAAATTTGGGGTGGAAGGGACACAAATTCATAAAGATTATCCTGAACACTAAGTAACAAAATGCTTTGTCTGAGCTAAAGTAATGAACTGGAGAGACAATTTAGAAGGTTTATGGGAAGTTTATACCTACAAAGGCTTCCATCTAGAAGACACATATCCAGATGTGCTCATTTAACAGTTTTGAGATATTCCCAAGTCTGTTGCAATTACCAAACTCCAGTCAGTGCAACTGAAAAGAACAGCAAGGCTTAACTAAGAGCTGCCAAGATCAACATGACTTGGATACATGGGACTGCCATGTGTAACCTCTGGAAAAGGAACTGTATGATTTCCTACCTGACAAGAGTTGGGCAAAAACTCAATACAGATTTTTTTTTTTTTTTACTGCTGGAGTGACTGAATACTAAAGTAGGTTGCCCATAGAGGCTGTGGCCTCTCCATCCTTGGATATAACCAAAACTCAACTGGAAAAGGTCTTGAGAAACTCACTCCATGTGATCCTACCCTGGGAAGGGGCATTGGACTAGCAGTCTCCACAAATCCCATCCAACTTCATCCTTCTTAATTCCATTAGTGAAGTTTCAAAGTCCTGATTTATTTGAGCACACAAAATCATTGGACATATTGTAACATAAACTTTCAGGTGCTCAAGTTACTCTAACATGACAGAAAGCAGCACCAAGAAATTTAACCACAACTGAATTTTGAGAAGATAAGAGAATAGCTGCTGCCTTATCTCAAGTGTAGCTCCACTATCAGCTGTGGATATTGTCAATATGCCTAGAAGATATAAGAAGCAACTCTGGTGTGCTAACACAACTTCTTCATATTAGGGAGTCAAACTACTGAGGAGACTGCTCCTGCCACTGCTGGTGCTACAGTGACATCCTCCACATCCACCCATAAGGCAGAAGCAGTGGAATCCAAACATCTTTGGTGGAACAGAAGCCAGTGACTGACAGGTACTTCTGCCAGAGAGGTGTCTCAAAATCCAGATCCAGCTTCTGCAGTTACCACAGTAGGTTGCATTAAGTTAAATGGTCATAGAGTCATTTTGTGCATTTATAGTTTTTCATTACAGCAAACCACCTATGAGAAAATCTTAATTAAAACAACATTGAAGATTACTGTTAAAACTGTTAAATGTAATTAAAGGTATTCTATTACTCACCATCAAATCTTTCACTCTGTTGCTTAGCTGATCAATAAATAATATTGGAAGGTAATGCACTGTCTTCCCCAACTGAACCCTAGGATGTTTAAACATGGATTTTATGACTGTAGTGATCTAAAAAGAAAACTACTTTTATTCAAAATTAGCACTCATTCATCACTTTCATATCTACCCATGTAAAAATTTACCATCATCTCTTCAGGCACATTTTCTTTTAACACACAGCAAGAAATTAGCCACTAGCCTAGAATCAATCTTTCATTGAAAGATACTGCTATTGAAAAATTTTGTTTGCTTTCACTCTTCTGTAGACAGACAGAATAAGCAAATAAACAAATTAAATTGGTTGTGATGATGCTGAAGCTTCTGCATGACCAAGAGAAATTTAAGTCTGTGGAAGAGAAACATGCTGAAGTTTACTGCCATATATTTGTATCCTTTGTTTCAAATATCCCCTTCTACTGTGCCCATGACACCTCTCACCATCTCCCCCACTGGTCAGTGCCTGGCAGGACAAGGGACCACAAATGTGATGGCTGATGCACAAATGGGAAGATCAGATCCTACTGCAGGGACTGTACAAGGAGCAGAAATTTTCTCTGACATCTACAGAAGCTCTCATTTGGATGGCTCGACCACCTCACCAACCTGCATGAATCCAATGAAAACTTCCTAGCTTTCAAACACTCTATCAAATTTGTTACTGTAAAGTTATTTAGCAAATAGATCTACATGCAATTGCTTTGTCAGCATCTTAGAAAAATGTTTAGCCCAATGCCCTAACAGAGACAAATTCTTAGTCTTCACTAGAAAAGCAGTTATCTACACTGTGATGTTCGTGCTAAAAAACCTATGGAAGTAGCATCATGGAGATTTTTAAAGCCTGAGAGTTGAATTTTATCTGTTGGCAAAAGAAAGAATTCTCTATACATGCTAAGAAAGGCTTCACACTAAACACAAAATGTGCAATATTAACACAGAAATGTACTAAATTGAGGTTCAGAAATAGTGCTTGGTTATTTACCTGTTATTTAACAGTGATTTAGATTTCTATGTAATAACTATGATTAAAGATATTGTTAGTGAAATTACAGCAGGTTATTTCACTTCCAAACTATTTTCTTGTATAATGCAATAACA
>WEIU01000632.1:2237-27340 GCA_013389925.1 Aegithalos caudatus | reverse complement strand
GGGGCGCTAGGGGGCGCTGTGTGCGGGGGCCGCCCCCGGGAGCGCTCAGGGCGGGGGGAGCAGCGCCCGGGGCTGGAGCGAAGGGCGCTGAGGTGCTGGGGCAGCTCCAGGGAAGGGCACTGAAGCTGGTGAAGGGTCGGGAGCGCAAGTCCCGTGTGGAGCAGCTGAGGGAGCTGGGCGTGTTTAGCCTGGAGAAAAGTGGTCTTGGGGAGACCTTATCGCTCTCAAAACCTCCATGGAAGGGATGGTGTAGCCGGGTGGGGGACGGCCTCTTCTCCAAGGTAACGGGATGAGAGGACAAGGACTTCAGCTGCACGTGGGAGTTTAGGTTGTACTTCAGGAGGAATTTCCTCCCAGGAAGGGTGATTAGATGTTGTAATGGGCTGCCCAGGGAGATGGAGTTGGATGATGGATCCCTGTGAGATGTTTAAGGAAAGGCTGGACCTGGCACTTTGTGCCATATTCTAGCTGATGTCATAGGTTGGATTCGACCTCAGATGCCTGTTCCAACTGAATGGGTTCTGAGTGACTCTGTGATTATCATCATTATTATCATTATCACCATTACTCCTGTCAGTCACACTCTGCTCCTGTAGGCCTGAGCTACCAAACATTGTCCCTCAAGGGAGCTGGGAAGGCTCTTCCTGCTTGGCTTGGATTGAAAAAGGAGCATTTCTTGTGGTCCTTGCATGTGTGTGGGTCCACCAGAAGAAAGTGATGATGTGAGTACTTACCTCAAGTGCACCTCAGCTGTGAGGCTTGGGCAGAAGGTACTCGGGGGCAGGAGAGGCACAATGACGAGTTACAGCTCACTACAGCTCTGCAAAGTGGCACCACCAGGAGATTCCTTGCAACACAAGTGGGAGAAAACAGACACTTGGGTAGGTGAAAGGCATTCAGGCCTGTGCTGGTTTCACCTGGGATGGAGTTAATTTTCTTCCTAGTAGCTGGTACAGAGTTGTGTTTTGGGGTTAGCATGAGGCTGATGGTACCACAGTGATTGGTTGTTGCTCAGCAGAGTTTACCTCAAGTCATGGACTTCCAGCATTCTGTGGTCTGCCAGTGAGGAGGTGCTGGGAGGTCGCCTAGCTGGGACAGCTGATGCAAACTGTCCAAAGGGATATTCCATACCCACAGCATGTCATGCCTGGGGGGGTTTACTGGGAGGGGCTGATCGCTGCTCAGGAACAGAGTCTGGCATCAGTCAGCAACTGTATCATGCATCACTTGGGTTTCTTGGGTGTTATTCCTCTCTTTTCCTTGTATCAGTTTTCTTTACTACAACAACAACAACAACAATGATAAACGACTTCACTTACCCCAATCCACAGGTTTTCCCTTTTTCTGATTCTCCTCCCCGTCCCACTGGAGGAGGAGAAAGGGCTGCACTTCTTAACTAACTGGTACTTAATTACTGGCTAGGGTTAACCTACAGCACTTCTTTTTGGCATCTGAGGCCCAGCAATAAGGAGAAATCTGACTAGAATGCATTAGAACAAATTCAAGTATTCATTATATTAGTTTCATAGTTGCTGGTCACAATGTTGATTTATTTGCTCTCAAAGTTGGTGTACTTTTTCTTAAAGTTGCATTATGTGTTACCTTACTTGAAGTATATGTTCCCTGTTGTGCTGTTTATCACCCATGGGGACAGAGCCAATAATTCTGTTGTACTTTGCAACTCTGGTTTATGATATGATGGAATGGCTGGCTGTGGAACTAACCTGGTCTTTGTACTCAGCACTGCTGTCAGCTCTGGACTTTGGGAGTCATCTGTGGAAAACTTAAAAATTATCCCATTTACCTTTCCTCCTTGGAGAACGAATTCATGGAGGATTTTGAAAAATTTTAATTGGTTGTTCAAACCAGCCTGTTCCTGTTGCTATGTCTCCTGCATGTGTTCCAGGTCTGGTGGTCTAAGGTCAAACAGCTATTTCAGAATCCTACCTAGACACCTGCCCTGGGACTGGATACTTCCTAAGTGGCAGGGTGTGGTGGTGTATTGGATTTGCATGGCCATTTGCTAGCAGGAGGAGGGCTACAGGGGTGGCTTCTGTGAGAAGAGCCAATGCCTGGTAGTCCCAGAGCTGGACATACTGCTGGTCAAGGCTGGGCCTATTAAAAATGGTAATGCCTTTATGATAACATATTTAAGAAAAACAAGGAGTTTTTGGGCAGTTGTAATTGCAGCCAGGGAAGAGTGGGATGAGAGGAACTCTGCAGACACCAAGGTCAGTGGAGAAGGAGCGGCAGGAGGTGCTCCAGGCAGCAGAGCTGAGATTCCTCTGTAGCCCATGGTGCAGCCCATGGTGTGCCAGCTGTGCCCCTGCAGCCCACAGAGATCCACAGGGGAGGCTATGACCCCTGGGGGGATCCATGGAGAGAGGAGTCCATGCAGTTTTGGGAGGATTGTTACCTGGGATGAACTCATGCTGGAGAAGTTAATGGAGAACTGTCTCCTGTGGGAGGGACCCCATGGCAGAGCAAAGGAAGGGCTCCTCTCCCTGAGCAGCTGGAGAAATGATGGGTGATGAACTGACCATCACCCCCATTCCCTGTTTCTCTGCACCACTGGGGGATGAGGTAGACCTTGGAGGGGTGGGGGGAAGGTGTTTTAAAGGTTTTATTTTACCTCTTATTATACTGCTTTGACTTTATTAGTGATAAATTTAATTAATATCTATAATTCTAGCCTGTTTTGTCCGTGACTGTATTCCATGAGTGATCTCTCCCAGTTCTTATCTCAAGTCACAGACCTTTTGTTACTGTCCAGTTGTGGAGTGGAGTGAGAGTGAAAGGTTTTGGTGGGAGCCTGGAATCCATCCAGGCCAACCCACTACAGTGGAACAGCTTGGGCAGGTACCAACATATTGGATACTTGACCCTTGAACAAGTGCAGACAGTGGAAAAACGAGTAAAACATCTGGAAAAAGTATGCTGGTGCCCTGGCTATTCCAGAGAGACACAAATGATTGCAGCATGCTGGGGTCTGGCCCACGCCTAGTGGGTCCTCTTCATCCTTATTCATTACCCTCAAGGCGAGAAGGGGGGGTGGGGGGAGTGACAGGAGAACAGGCACAGCACCTGGCCCTGAGGACCAAGCCATGCTGCTATCAGCTGCCCCCGTGCCCCAGAAGTCATGGATGCAAAAGTCACCTTGTTTAGCAAAGGAGAACAAAGTGAGGTCGCCACAAGAACATGAGGAAGAGGCAGAACAAGGTGGGAATCCTACAACATTGGGATGCACATTTAGCAAAGGCCACGTGGTTAATCAAGACCAGGGGATCTGCCAATTTGGCTGGCCCTACCCAATCAAAACTTTTATGTACTTTCATGTGGAAGGTGATAATGTTCCTGTAATGCATGTAAAAAATATGCTGGGGAAAGCAATCTGGGTTACTCCTGCCTCAGGCAAAGGCAAACCCATTTGTGGGATGAATTTCACGCTCTGCCAATAAGGAGGTGCACAATAAGCTGGAAGGGAGCATGTCCAGGACAGCTAACCAGAACTATCCAAAGGGATATTCTTTACCATGGAACATCAGGCCCAGTATGTAAACTGGGGGAGTTGGAGAGGCTGATCATTGCTCAGTGAGGGGGTGGGCATCAGTCAGAGGGTGCTAAGTTGTTAGGTTGCGCATAGCTTGTTGTGCATAACTTGTTTCTCTTGGGTTTTATTCCTCTCTTTGTTGTCACTTTTTTCATTATTATTTTATCTTATTTTATTTCAGTTATTAATCTCTCCTTATCTCAATCCCCAGGTTTTTCCTTTTTTTCACCAGTTTTCCTCCTCTTCCCCCCAGGGGTGGGGGGAGAGTGAGCAAGCGGATGCGTGGTACTTAGTTGCCAGCTGAGGTTAACCACAACTCCATCACTTGAAATCAGAGAATAACAAACTAAAACACTAACAAGTCTTCCCTTGAAATCTTCTTATCATGCTGAATGTCTGTTATTTCTCTGGTGAGCTTCCCCCAGTGTTTCACTTTTATTTTTGATGCTGTTCATATTAATGGTACAGCTTACACTCTAAGAGGATGCCCTTTTCCACCCTCCATTATCGATTTTTCAGATATATAGGTGTCTGGAGTGTTGGATCTGTTTCCTGGATGAAAAAAATGTAGCCAGAGCTAATTCAGTCTAATTTAGACAGACTTATTCTCATGGAATTCTGGAGCACCTTTTCTGAATATTTTTGGATCTTTCAATGTTCTTCTTTAAGCACGCAAAATAGAACTAGAGACAATATTGCTGTGACAGAGGGGTACTGTATTTTTTTTTTTTTTTCCCCACCCCTCCCTCCCCCTTTAAATGCCTGTATTTCATCCTCCCAGTCAGGTGAACAAACACTGTTTTCCTAGACACACTGACACAGAGAACACACAACAAAGCATGCCTAAAATACACGGACTCAGTCTTACTCACAATTATGGTTTGTATCCTTTGCCTTACTGTAAACCCTGTTGTTAAAAAAAAAAAAAAAAAAAAGAAATAAAAAATCCAGAGGAAACCAAGTATTTTTTGTTTCATTTTTTTAATTTGGCTTCACGCTGAAAATTTAATTTACAGGCCATTTATGAGGAAAATGTCCAGTTGGGCAGAATGAGCCATGACTGTGTAACTGCACTCAACACTTGTAGTGTATCATTTAGGTCCCTTTCAGTAAACCATCATACACCTTCTGTAGCACAGTTTAAGCACCTACAGCATATGCCCCCTTCATCACACCCCACAGTCCATTTTAACCTATCAGACAAGTAACAAGAGAAGAATGCTCAAATTGAGGTATTTCCTTTAAAATTTTACTGATCACTGGCATTCAGAGGTAATGTTAAATCATATAGTTTTAAACATTGAAAAAATGTACAAAAAACAAGTTCATTTTTAAAAAATATTATCCTTAATCTTCCATGCATGTTAATAAAAAATATAAAAATCAAATTTATAACACTGAAGCTATACCTTTGTTCTGCAAAAGTATTTCCACAATTGGAGCCACAAGGTATGGTCATATTTAGTACAATACTTGTTTTTGCTCTTCATTTTATGAATTATAGTCAGTTCAGTGCAAAGGTAATAGTCTATGTACACAAATCATTGGAGCCACAAGGGAAATTTACAGCAGAAGATATGCATTTAGGTCATTATTATCCAGTAGCACTTTATATTGTTACAGATTTACACTGCACATCCAAGGGCTCTTACAATAAAAACCTTTTTTTTTCTTTAAACACACCAGCAACGGAAGTTGTAGCACTGATAGAACAACCACGTGATACCTCACAAGTGAGAGTCCCCACAAAACAGCTTCCTGCTATGTCAACACAGGTTTCCAGCTAAAAGCAACCTTTTCATGGCAGTGCCTAACTTGGGTTCAGTAGCAGTACAAGAAAATTCCGAAATGTGATCATTTCAGTTTCAATGTTTTCGGTTTTGCATTTAAAAGTTCAACACAGAGATGAAATTTTTTTTCTGAGTTATTTCTCAGCTTGTTGATTACCCAAATTTATTTTTCCAAAAAAGATGAACTAGTACCTGTGATCAAATTAGAAATGTCTCACACACCTGGAGAGATGCTGGGAAATACAAAAAGGTTTAGAAAGTGGTCCCACTGACAGATGTCAAATACTTCTAGCACAACGCTGCAACATTTAAGTAGCATAGTACATAATACAAGGTTAGCTGATGTTTACTCTTGGTCCTCTTCCAGGAAACAAATTCTATCACTTCTAAAGAAATTTACTTCTGACTTCTATTTCTAAAGTTGCTGATTTACATGGACTCTTAATACCCCTAGAGCAATCTGAAAAAGCAATATAAACAAATCACCAAACACAAACAGCTATAGAGACAAGCAGCTGCAATGGGTTTGCTTTTTGTCTAAGTATATACAGTTGCTAAGGAGACATTTTTAACTTAAAGGAATATCTAATTCACATATTTAAAAATACAATTTCATTTTTAGATGTTTGCTTTTGTTGTCTGGAAAATACAGCACTGGCTAACCTAAATGTCCTTTTTGAAATATAAGAAATCTTTTGCTTGAAGTTCATTATAAAAGAAAACATAGGACAAAAAATATATACTTAGGCCATAAAAGATCTTTCAAAGTTTATTTTTTTAGCATTTAAAATACAAAATTGTCTTCATGCTGGATAATGAATAAAAGACATGTATTTGGGTTTTCCCCATATACATTCACAGACTTAGAAACAACCTACTGTCAGATGAATTTCATTTCCAGTACCATGGTAGGATGAAAAGTGTCTGAGCATCAGCTTTCTTCGGTATCCATGAGGAGACTTTGCTTGCAACCACATTTATAGATCCTGCATTTGGAACATGGAAGTGAACAGGCTCACACTGAAAATGATATATAGATATATATATATAGAGAGAGAGAGAGCAAGTCAGGAGTCAATCCAATTTAAGGTTCCACTGTAAACTTCTAATTTAATTTCTTCTTGTCCACAGGAACAAGGAGAATCTCATAAGCTCTTTCAGACCTGCTGTCACCTGGACACACCTGCAGTGGCTGAAGTACGAAAAAAAGAAAGGGAAGTTCTGTACCTAATGGCAGGCACGAGCTAAAATAGTACATGGGCTTGAAGTTTTGGGTAGCATTACCAGAACAGGACTCAAATATTCACCTGCTGCTCCCAGCTCAGGGAGAAAAGTCCATGGAAGTCACTTCAGCTTAAGAGGCAGCAAAGTCTTCTGGCTGCAACAAACCTACGAAGAACAGACAGCACAAGCAAGAACTAGGGATACAGTAAACTGAATTCACCAGCCCAAGAGGCATAAAAAAAATCCTTTTTTACTGTGGGAAGAGGCCAGCTGCAGAGCTTTGTTGCCATGCTGGGCATGGATGGGATTTTCTACTTGCTGGTTCAGGATGAGAAGCTCAGCCTGATTTTTCTTCAGCTGACTTTGGCTCAGAACTGGCACTCTTAAATAACACCCCATTGATAGTATAAAAATAGATTATTACAGAAGTCATGACTTTTTTTCTCTTGATTTATGACATTTTTGGTCAAAGCGAAAAAACTGAAATGTAACACTCTACCAACAGATTATCCTACAGCACCTTTTTTGAGATCACCAAGCTATCTCAAGTAAGCTCTGATGTTCATATGGCTCTGCAACTCAGCTCAGAATAAAGCATGATAACTGTGTTCATAAAAAAATACCCCAAAGAGCTAAGTTATGTAACTTACTGAGGTGCAATCAGTGCTAAGGTGATTCTACTGTTTCTATTCCCCAAGACTGATAATTTGAAAACTGCAAATACATCTATACCCCAAGGTTGGCCCGCACAGGAGTACTCTGCTCTGCCACCCTACTAAGGAAAGTGGAATAAACAGCCACTGCCACCACACAACTAGTAAAATGATTTTGCATAATGAACTTGCAAGACAATCCAGACTGTGTCAACTACTGTGCAGAAATGCCCCAGCGTATCTCACAGAAACATAAACCCTCTATTTTATAAGCCTCTTATATCCTCTGCTCTCTTGGTATCACCCACTTCAGTTTAATCACATTACACATGATAAAGCACACCTCACCATCCGGGGAAAAAGAAGCTGCTTTCTACAAATCACTCTTCCATTTGAAGAAGTCAAAGTAATCATCTTGAAAGAAACCTGTAATGTTTCCTAGAGAAACAGCCTCAACTTGAACACTGTGAGATGCAGGAAATTCAGACCCAAGTCCAAACACATCTAAAGGTCGCCCTGTTTGCTGCTGTGTGTGTTCTCTCAGCAGTTTTACCTCAGTATTACCATTTATACACAGTTTGACCACAAGATGTTGGTGACCATCATTGTATACCCAGTTCACCATAACTATTCCACAGAATGATCATCTTTGTGCCTCTAAAGTGGTGCTGGAGGATTTTTACCTGTAAGATCTTACAGGGTTCCTGTTGTGGTTTGAATACTTTTTTCCATACCTCAAAGCAAAAAGGCAGGATGAGAAGATGAAATTTCACTATCTACACTGCCAGTGACCAAGACATTACTGGGATGTTGCAGCACCTTCAAGATGCTACACCCTCTGATTTCTTCAAGAAATCACCCTCTGAGTAAAGACCACCTGGCTAAAATTCTACCTCATCAGGTTAGCAAAATTACCTGAATGACCATGTCAGCCTTCCTGCTCATATGTGAAACAGATCTTGCAGTTTTTGCTGGTCTGATCAATTAATAATTTAATTCATTAATAACGAATTATCAGTGGCACTGATGATAACTCTTACTTTCCATTTTGTATTCTTCCTTTTTTTCTTGTTATGATCTATTCAGAATAATTTGTTAATTTAACTAGTCCTAATCAGCTGAAGTTCAGATACCTAAAAAGCAGCGAAGTATTTGAAGTGCCTGGTTCACAGGGAACTTCTGTGCCTTAATATGGCCTTAGGAGCCAAATTTGAATTTTGCTCATGTAAAACTCTTGGCCAGCATATTTGTCCCTTCCTGTTTCTATAGCACTCATGAAAGCTCTGCTAGAGAAAAAACCATAGAGAGGCTTCCCATTAAGTATAATGCACCATTTCAGAAAGGCTTATGACCCACACTCTGACCTAATGAAAAATAGGACTGACTTGGTAACTTTTACTCAAGATTTTGTTTTCTCTCCAGCCTAGTTTAGTCCTGTAACATATGCAAAGCTGTGCTTACAGGTTTTCTTTTTCTGAGATCACAGGATCTACAGCACATGCTACTAGAATTCTGCAACTAGCATTTTTTAAGTCAGGGCAGGGTTAGTTTTCTTAAAATTCGTCCTTTAATGAGAATGCTATTCTTGAAGGAGCAGAGAGCAGAAGCTGGCTAAAACAGTTAATATGAGAAGCTATAGCTACCACATGGTAATATAAAAGTAGGAAGAATAATTTAATGGCAATACCAAAGGTGAACTTATTAGGGAACTCATAAATAAATAAAACCCCACCTGCTTAAAAAATTTATCAGATGTTGAAGTGCTACAATGACTTTTCCAGGAAATTGTTTATTGCATTTTATGATGCAAAAAATACTCCAACCACCCCAATGCCTAAATTACCTAACAAAGGTATTCAACTTGCAGGAAGATTTAATAAAGAGCTCCATGTGACACTTAGATATTTACTTCTGGCAGCTGTGTCACTAAAGAGGTTGCATCACTTCCCTACTGCACACGTGTCCTTTTCAACCCTGGTGACCTAAGGATTTATACCTTGAAAATGGGATTAGCAAACACGTCTGGTTGCTATTTATCACACCTAGATCATTCTAGCAACAAAAAATGCATCAAAACATATAGTGTAATTAATTAATATAAAACTAAGTGTACAGCCTAGTTTTTCCATAAGGCTTACAAATTTCCTGTGAAGCATTTTAAATTATCTGCTACAACAACAGACTCCCCAAAAAGTCTGTAATAACACCTGCCATACTGTGCTAGAGACAGTGGTTTAAACACACTTTGCACCCACTAAGCATTTGTTTGGTTTTAGTGGGGTTTCATTATGTTTGAACAAATATAAATTAAACAACCAAAAAACCAAAGCAACCCTCCAAAACTTCAGATATTTTGGATTTTGTGGGTTTTTTGGGTAACTTTAAATACTTGTTCAGGTATATGAGAAGAGATACTCAGCCTTAGCTGGGTATCTCATACAATATGTAAAAATTCAGGTTGATGCAGGAACTCTATTGGCAAGGGATGGCAGTGTTACATAAGAGTGCAAAAATGCTCATCAGAAATGCCAAATGCCTTCCCACCCCCTGCATGTTTTGTGTCAGGATCATTGAAACTGAGTAGTTGCAAAGAACCAAAGTAATTTCTGCGTATGTTTCCTTGTACTTTTAGCGGTGTTGATACTACCTGTTAAAATATAACCATCTGCCTATAAACAAGCAATATTTTAATGAATGTTTTAATTTTAATGAAGGGGAAAGGAAGTTTTCACTTTTACTCTGACTTTGTCACTGAAAGCTGACTGTCACCACCCAGCTGCTCCACAGTCAGATGCCTCTAAAAAGGCTTTTCCTCAGGAACTTTTGAAACACTTCTGCAGCTGGGGTTTGATGGATGAGTTGGAACAAGTATTGATGCAGTCATATGATGTGTTACAGGCCTCAGCCCTCAAGAGCCTGAGTTCATCACCCTGTGGTAATGTAGCTTCTCTCTCACTACAAGGCAGTCTAATATTATATACTACAAATGCTAAAATTAATGGAATTAATTAATCTCAACTTCTGTGACACAATGTGTGATCTAACAATATTTCCATGCAGGTGGATCCTTCATCCTATCATTCTTCCTTCTTTATCTCATTCAGTAATTTCTCAAAATAGGGAGAATCACATTTCCTTCCAGAATCTGTTTTGTCTTAGGCCTTTAAAAAAAAATTTAATCCACCAAATTTTAAATTAATTTTAATCCACCAAGAGTACTTGCTTGTGCCTTGTATTGGTCATGGGTCTTCTACAGCAGCAGCCCTGGCCTGAGCTCACTGGTGCACAGGACTTCCAGTGCCACTTCACCACACAATGTGGTGCCTGTTTGAGGGCCCATCTACTACAGGCTGCAGCGCCCTTCAATGCACTCTGTACAGCTTTGGTGCACACAAGTACAGCTTTACCTTCACAATTACAAAACAACTCAAAGTCAGTGAACCTTTCATACAGACCCTCAAGTTACTCACCCCATATGTGCAAATTAGACACACTCATATTCAGCCAACTTCAATCTGCTTTCTTTGCTCTTTCACAGATGTGGTCAATGTATCTCTTCTTTTGGAGCTTCTCTCACTTCAGAGTTGTCCACAGGATTCTAAGCTTACGTTTTTCTTCTTTTCAGACACGTGTTGGGGAACTCTCTCTCCTTCCCTGCACTCTGAAATTCTCAAATTCCCAAGCTCACATACAAAGCAAAAGATAACTTAGGCAGCCAGCTTGAGCCACGTGCCATAGACTTGTAGAGATACACGTATGTCCAGACTACACCTGCCTGCTCTTACATACTGTATAATTACAGAAAACAGACCTCAGGGACATCTCCCTGTAACCCTGGGGCATGATCAACAAAATCAAGTGTCTATTGTAGCTGTCTGTCTTGTTTTCAAAAACTCTAGTGAAGGAAGGCAGGCTGTTCACCCCACCTGAAATAGCCCTGCTCCTTAGCTTAACAAGGTATATTGTAAGAAACTTTTCCTATTGCTTAACTTGACTTTTCAATTAATAGCCAGCATCTACCAATCCTTGTGGAGAAGAGTATTCCTATTTTCTCTATAGCAAGTTTTTCCGTATTTAAAGACTCTTCACATCTTCCTTCAGTCTCCTCTTCTTCGGATTAAAGAATATTTCTGATCTCTTTTTAGTACTTTCTGTCCTCCAGACTTTACTCAGTTACACCCCATCTCTCTGAGGTGGCCCAGTATGAACAGGTACCTCAGGTAAGACATCTTGGTAAAGCAGAAATACCAACCTGCTTCTCACAGGCCGCAAGCGGATGCATAACTCCCTCAAAAGATGCATCTTTTCTGCAGCAAAGAGTTAACAGTGCACAGTTTGACATATTCTGTGTCATCCCTGCCTCAAGATATAGCACAGTAATACCCCCTCCCTCCCTCTGTGCAGCTGACTATTCCTACTTAAGTGTAATTTGTCATATGCCTTATTTTTTCAATCAATTTTTTCTGTTTTTCATGATCAGTTTTAACTCATATTTTGCCAGCCAGTCTATTGCTGCCCTGTGAGCTTGGCTTTTATTACCTAGATAAATCAAAAACTTAATTATTACCTCCACATACCCCCATAAAGCATATTCTCTTACAGTTTTTCCTCCTACCCTCTTTAAAGCCAGTTCCAGTTTGGAGACTTGCCACATACAGTTCAGGATTTCTAAGGACAGATTACAATACCCTAATGAGCTTTAAAACATCTCCTGCTATTAAAAAAAATAGTTACAAAGGCATTTGGTACAAATAGACACCCTTTGCTAAAATTCCTCCCTTTCAAATCTAGTTTTAAATTCATTTATGGAAGAGGCAAATCTCAGTTTTCCATGCACAAAACCCTACAAAATTAGTCAGAATTACTTAAAAGATTTTTTTTTGTTGGGAAGCAGAGTTGCCATCACACTTACTTAGTTTGTATCAGAGTCCTCCTTCCTACTCCTTGAGGCTTTTGTCCCATTTCCTAAACAATGAAACTCTGTGGTTTTATAATAATAATCTAGATTTTTCTCTGAGACCTCCAGTAGCAGTTAAGGCATCTGGCTTTACAAAAGGAAATATAAGTATTACTAATACAAGTGTGGTGGCTTTTTTAAGAGTTCTAAATTATTCTAAGCTTCATGTATGTTCTATGAAGTATATGTAATGTTGCTATAGAGATTTAACTAGCATTTCTTCAGGATGTTCTGCAACTTGTTGCTGGCTTGGCCTCTGAAGTGACTGCAACCTTTTCCAACTTGTGCTGATACACCAAAGTTTTCATGATGTATTCCATGCTATGTTATCTGTACAGGCTTGCTACAAAAGAAACTTGTGACTCCTGATAAACCTAAATCAAATACAGCTCTGTAAACATCTCCCATAAAATGTTGTGTGGACATGAATTGGTTATAAGAGAAAAGCACAAACAGTTCAGTTATGTATTTTCAAACAGTAATGTGGCATGTCAGTTTGGAAAGAATTTATGTTTAATTGCATCCAGAAGATTACAGTAAAAAAGTGTTGGGGTGAGGGATAAGGAGCCTTTCCTTTTCATTCTACCATGGAAAGAGAAACGATTTTATCATTCATCAATAAAAATAAAAAGTAATCCTTAGCAAGTTTTTGTATTACTGTTTCCAAACTGTTCACTGAAACCAAAACGAAGGGCCAAAGTATGCTTGCCTTTCAAGAGAATAATCCCACCAAAATCAACAAGACTGGCTATTCAGATACGAACAGCAAAGTTTGGCCCCAAATAAACATCCCTGTAACTAGGGAAAACACTAATCACCAAAGTGCACTTTACACCATAGTAGCTACAGTTTCTTTATACATGCACAGTTTGTGCGACACTTTGTACATGGAACGAGCCAATGGAATATAAATAAGTTGTGCCGCTTCCTTTTAAATATGAACATTAATGAAGCACATTCACATTTTTGCCTTTCGAAGACCTTTTCAAAAAAATAAAAACACCTTTCCCAAAGTAACCTGGAACATGTTGTTAAATATAGCACATGTGGTTCAAAGGATGGTATTCAGGTAGAACTTTCACACACACAACCGGTATTTGCTGTATAATCGGAGTGACTTATGAAAATCCCAAGAAAATACAACCCTCTCACCAGGAGAGGAAGGTAACAGTTGTAATGTTAGTTCAGTTTCTTCTGCAAGGGCTTCCTTCTGTCTCCACTGCTGTCAGGGCTGAAGTCAGTACAGATACCATTAGGAGCAGAAAGAGATGAAGTCTCCAAGCCGCTCTCAGCTCCCATCTGATCAGCATAGAGATAGTCTTCTGCAAAGTGTGGGTGCAACACAGCAAACGTGTAGAAATCATCTACAAAAAAAAAAAAAATTGTTGTTGCACAGAATCAGCTCTTTGAAACAGAAGGATGCTAAATTTGAATACTTACACATATATAATCACATGATTTCTTTGGAGAAAAATAGCAGCAGTTAACATAATGCTATCCCCAGTGCTTGTTTTAGCTCCTCAGCATAAGTTTACCACATCCGCAGAGCTGAGATGCTGTGAAGAGTTATTTAAGCCCTCTGAAAAACACTTCAGGCCAGAGCTTAGCTGTATGAAGGGGTAAACAGGCTCAGATTTGCATTAAAATGCATGATGAGCACCACATGCCCTGACATAGCATTTCACTATTCACTAGGGAAGTACAGAAGCCTTGCAGCTGAAGATCCCTGAACATCAAGAGTAGTAATTTCTTAATTCTTAAAACTCTTCTGCAAGCATACCCTTTAATGCTTTGCACTCAGTTTGCTTCAACCTAACAGCAGTCATTGCTGCCTTCTGCTCTCAAGATTTCAGCACTTTAAAGTCACAATATTTTACAAAATACTATTGAGGAGATAATTTATAACACAGGAAAAAAAATCCTGATTTTAATGTTGGATAATAACACAATAATAGGAAAAGCCAGATTAATTCTTAGGGGAGTGGGGAATCCTTAACATCAAGAAGTAGCATTTTGTGTTGAAAATCAGACACTGAAATTTTGTCTCAATTCATATGACTTTTTATTCAGATGTGACTTGAACGCAAGATACCGTACAGGATCCAAGCAACAAGAAGCTATTCTTATAATGTAAACTGACACTAGAAAAACCTGGGGGTGAATGTTTTCAGTAATTCAGTCACCTACAGTGTATCACACACCTCCCACTCAAATTCTCTGTGCTATCCCAGAAGAGCTCATGATCAGATGACGATGTGAATTCCCCAGAGTGCAGAGCAGATGACACCTGAAGAAGCCTTTCAAAGGAGTGAAGCCCAGTTCCTCCTACAACTGGGCTGGTATGGAAGAAGGGAAACACTGCAGCTTTCCCTCTCTGCCAGTATGAGATGACATGATTTTTCAGTACTGCAAAGGGCAAGGGAGCAAGGGAATGCCATGTGGCTCTTGGGGCACTGAAGTTGTAGGACAATCCTGCCTCTGAACTGTTGCAAAGAGATAGGTGAGAAGGCAACAAAGATAACTCTATTCTTCCACTCACATAATAGTGGGTATCCTTTATCCACAGGTTATATGGATGTAGAGCATTCTGGACTCATAACTTCAACTACAGCTGATGAAGTTTAGGTCATGAAAACTGATATTACCATTTATGTTGAAAAACTGTATGTACAACAGGCCGATGGATCATATAAATGATAACATCTTCATGAGGAAAGATGAATCCAAATTAAACAGAGTAACATTTTTGATAGATCTCAGTAAACTTCCATTTTGGGTCCTGCTGAAATAAGTCCTCAAAGTATTAAGGAACATTTATTGGAGTTGTACTCAGCAATATGCAATGAAAAGTGCTTGGAATCCCATTTGTCTTATCAGAAACATGAAACAAGGTGATGTAGAAATAACCAATTATTCCATCATTACTTATACTCATAGGTCTCATTTTGGAGCTCATACTGAAAGCAACAGTGATGCAGCATTAGACTGAAGGAAAAGATCACCTCAGTCATTAACTTGGGGAAAAAGGAGATTTTGCTTCCCACCTCCACTAAAAACAAAGAGACAAAGAAAGAAAGAACCCAAAGTGGGGCTAAGACTTGTGTCTATATCTTTGCATTAAATAGGCATATGTACTACAAGAACTTCAAGAAGTTTTTCTCCTACCCGTGAAATACCCTCGTACTACTTGATCCTCCTCCTGGAAGATCTGTGTTTATTAATCTTTTCTAGTTTTTGCTTCCACTAAGCTAAATTTAGGATAAAACTGTGGTTAATATATAATTATTTTAAGCAAATAATTCTTCCTTCCCTGATTCTTCATCCATACAGATACTCCTAATATGGCCAATTCCCTCTTTCTGGCTACAGCAAACCAGGCAGTCTTCAGAACACGTTCACAATCTGAATTGTCTATCAAGAGCTGATGGAGAGTTTCCTAGAATTTGACATGCCCTCCTAGAGAACTTATTCAAACTCTCCAGAATCACATCATAAGACTGATAAATCTTTCCTCTGTCTATATCAGACTAAGAGGATAACCTTTGCAATCAAAGTGCATCTGAGCAACTAAGCCAACTGCACACTGCTTAGGAGAACTGATATGTGGATCTTTGGCAACCAGTGTGCTTTCAACCATGTAACAAAAATCCAGATTTCCAACAATTCAAATTCATAATTACAAGTCTAGTGACACAATCTTGATTTTGCTCTTGGTTATTCTGTTTACCTGCAACCTGAGCTTTTCCTTTGGGACGAGATCTGTGGCTTCAAGGACTCTGCCATGAGTGCAGCAATTTGGGTTTGATACTTTACATATTTTATCTTTTGTTCTTACAAGTAAGACTCAATACTCCTGCTTTAAATTCCAACACCCTAGAAAGGAGCTTGTCAGTAGACCTCTGCTGTGTTATCCAAAGCAACAGTTCCACCAGATACAATGTTTTGATTTCTCAGAACTTGTCTGGATTGTATCTTCAGAACCCTGGGGTCTGAGAGTTTTTTCAGGTCTCCTTTCTAGTAAGTGCAACCAATTGAGCATGTGTGAAGTTCCACATATTCTCAGCAAAGGCAGGAGGTTGAATATTTGCAGCAGGAACTTTCAAGACAGAAGTGCAATATCAAAAGTTTATTTGCAACGCTTCTAATTCCCTAATCTAATAACTTGGATATTTACTCCCACAATTAAACTTTCAGATATGTTAAAACAACATATTTCTATTACAAAATGAGCACTTCTCTCAGAAAAAGTGCTAGGGAAAGTTTCAAAGAAATTAGGGAAACACCATCCTATTACCTACTTTGTATTGCACTACAAAAGATTATTCTTGACTACAGGATATAAAATAGTGAAAATGAGAGCCAAGCACTCCAGTAGCCACTGCTGTGGCTTGGTGATCCAGATTTTCTTGTGATGGTAGCATATGAAACTTATAGAAAAAGTGCAGATTAAATGCAATTATTAAAGATGAATATTAAAATATGAATTATTTGGTAACTCACATGACCCAGTCTGAGTTCACCTGTACATGACTACAAATTTAGCTATTGTCAAACAATAAAATGTGCCAAAATTAAAATTCTGCTACACTTAACAGCTTAAGATTTGTACTGGTATTTTTTGAAGCTGGTTGGTGATTGGGAGGTGGGGGAAAGAGCTGAGTCACCGCACATTATGAGTTTGGAAGACAAGGAGCAACAGTGATAGGCAGGAAAAAGGTAATGGGCAGGATGGATGTGGAAATGCTGGGGATGTGATAGATGAGAGGCACAAAAAGGAAAGGGGTAGTACAGCAGGAGGCAAGGAGAGAAGACAGTAGTCAGGAAACAAGGAAAGGACAGTGCAATGATACTGATTTCAGTAACTCTTAAATATTTGTGTATTTGAAGCTTTACATACATATTGTATAATTGAAACAGAGGAATTACTAGTGTTGAAACTATGATTTACTAACACTGATGTATTATTTTTTAAGATTTTTACAAATTAAATACATATGGATTATCCTGAGGGAAAACAATTAGAACAGGGTATGTCATAAGCACCTCTATTGGAGATACTTAATATGTTGGCTATCAACAACTCAGTTCATACTCAAATGATACAATTAAATTTAGAACCTTACTGCATAAAACAAAGAATCTGAAGTAACATATAAGTACTCTGACTCTCAGCACAATCTTTTCACTCAGGTCTCAATTTTTCAAATGCAACTTCTCGCCCCCATTCCACCTACATTATAGACTATAGAATAGAATAGGCAGCCTGGTTAACCCCCTCATTTCCTGCTCCCAGACACAAGAGACAAAACAACAAGACAGAGTTAAGACAGCTCTCTTTAAAAATACACATTCACATACATAGAAGTCACAGAACAGATTATGCTGAAGGAGATAATCCTTGTAATTCCACTTGATGTGGAGAGGAAAACTGAAAACATGTAAACATGGCACTTGATACCAAAGGTGAAATTATTTTTTTAAATGTAAATTTACATTACTTGCAGCACTGTTACCAGTACTGAAGTCGCCAAACCAACGAAAAAAGATAAAGTTTAATAAAAATGTAACTGCTTTGTTTGAGTGCAGGCAACTGACCTTTTGTGACAGTTCAGATGCAGTTACAATACTTACCATATGTAATCTTTCCTTTTTCTTCTTCATCTACAGCTCTAAAAAGATGTGTAACATCAATTTGTGACACACCCATGGCAGTCTTCAGAATACAAGCTAAATCCTCTTCTGTTACAGTTCCACCTTCTGACTGGTAGAGCTATGAATTAAAACAGCAAGATAAATCACTGCAATGCTGAATGCCAACTCCTATAAACAGCACTACATTGAAGTAAAGCAAAACAAAAAGCCGGTATTAGAAATTCTAATAATTCTGTGACTGATGTGATATATTAAGGATTTCAGATTAGTCTGGGTAAAAAAATATCATCATCAGTTCACCTGTGTATGCTTAGAAAGCAAAGCCTCCTATAATCAGAAAAAAAAGTCCTTTGTTTACATGCCTAACCTCTGGAATTACCGTGATATTCAGTGACAAGACTGTCAAACACTAACATGTTTTGCAAACATATAACTCAGAATAATATTCAGTCCATTAAGCTATATGTCTAAACTCCAAGACAGTCTGTGATATCAGGAGATATATTTAGGTCAGCCTAAATCAGATACTATTTCCACTTGGTCAGGTGTAAAACTTAAGATTCCTTTGACCAAAATCCAAAAGCCAGCTTGCATAAAATCCTGTATCTAAATGGTACTAATCAGGAGAATCCTATCCCATACACCAGTGATGGGCATATAATTTTCTACAATTATTTATTCTAGAAAACAATCATTTGCATAATCTTACATCCTAAAGAGTTACTTTACAGAAAGAGTTAGCTTTACTACTGACAGACTGATAACTAAGAATAATTGCTCATAGCATCTCAATTCATCTTTGCTTATCTACTGTGTTTTACCCTGAGAAATGGACCTGAATTCTTCAAAACATCTGTACCAAATACAGCTTAATTAAGCTTCCCTAAAGCAACTCAATTTGCCTGTACAATGTAAAGGGAAAGAAAAGAGTTTTTGAAACATTTCTGTCTCCTTTTTAAGCATGACAACGCTGAAAATATCAAACCCTGTAAAAAGTGCTGGTTTGGAAACTTCCTTTTAATTTCTCTACATCATTAAGAAGGTGGGAACTGATGAGATTTAACAAAACAGGCATAAGTATGTGTTCTTTATAGAAGCAGAAGTTGTTGCCATGACACATTACACCTTGGTGGAATAAAAATACTAAAGTTCCATAGAAGAAAACATATGCTCAAATCAGGAATCTTGCCTTTTGTCCCCTGGCACCTAACCTGCAACCTATTTCACAGGAACAGGACAAAGAACAAGACATTTCTTTAATAAAACCAGCTACATTTTCACACAAGTAGTCAGGTAATATTGGGTGGTCAGTATAAACACCACATTGACAAGATTTTCAGGAGCCTTTAGTTTCTTTAGCAGTTTGGAAGGGAAGGTGTAGCACTTACACCATAGTGCTGCTCTTAGGCCGACCCCCCCTGCCAAAGCAGGGTCACCTAGAGCAGGGTCCACAGGAGTGCATCCAGGTGTGTTTAGAATGTCTCCAGACAGGGAGACTCCACAACCTCCTTGGGCAGCCTGTTTCAGTGCTCTGCCACCCTCAACATAAATAAGTTCTTCATCTTGAAGTGGAACTTCTTGTGATTTAGTTTATGGCCATTGCTCCTCATTCTGCCATTGTGCACCACTGAAAAGAGTTTGGCACCATTGTCATGATACCTATCTTTGAGATATGTACATGCATTAATGAGATTCCTTCTCAATCTTCTCTCGTCCAGACTAAATATTCCCAGCTCCCTCAGTCTCTCCTCATATGAGATGCTTCAGACCCCAAATCATCTTTGTGGCCTCTGCTGGACCCCTCTCCATTACCTCCTTGTCTTCCTCGTGCTGAGGAGCCCAGAACTGGACACAGCACTCCAGAGGTGGCCTCACTAGAGATGAGTAGAGGGGCAGGATCCCCTCTCCTGACCTGCTGGCCACACTCTTCCCACTACACCCGGGATCCCACTGGCCCTCCTGGCCACCAGGGCACTGCTGGCTCACTGACATCTTGTTATCCAGCAAGACTCCCAGGTCCTTCTCTGCAGAGTTGCTCTCCAGTCAGTCAGACCCCAGCCTGTGCTGGGACTTGGGGTTATTCCTCCCCAGGTGCAGAACTCTGCACTGGCCCTTGCTGAACCTCATTGGGTTTCTCCCCATCAAACTCTCCAGAGGTATCACTGAATGGCAGCACAGCTTTCACATGTATCTCCTACTCCCCCCCAGTTTTGTATCAACTCAATATAATGACTGTATTTTTCTTCAGTCATATACTAAAAACTTTAACTTTAAAAACTTGTAGCTATGTGAAATGTCACACTTTTCCTGAAAGAAGTAGCACATGGCAGAGGACAGCACCTGTTCAAAGTCATACACTCATGAGCTAGCTAGGTCCTTCAATGGCTCCCAGTAAACTGTGTGAATATCTTATTGTATGTGAAGTCAGGAGGTAGGAAAGGATTAAAAAGGTGGTCTTTTTTTTTTTTTTAATCCTAGAATAAGCAAAATTTCCTCAGCTAGAGACTTTTCTTAACCCTTCCAATCATCACTAGCAGGATAAAATGAGTCATACCTGCTTCCCCTCACTGAGTACTTTTCTTTCTTAATACATGCGTATAGCTTCTTTGCAGTTTTACAGCTATCGTTATATTTTGTAATTAACAAAGTGACTCAAAATTATGTATTATGAGTTGGAGAGTGAAGCAGATAATGAAGAACAGAAAATTTCCTAAGAAACAGTTTAATTAACTTCAAGTGCTTCCAGAAAGAAAATAACCACCCAATCTGAGCTTTTCTTCCTCTCAAATGATAAAATTATACTGCACATTATGAAACATGACAGCCAAATTAAAAAAAAAAACAAAAAACATTTCCCCAAAGCCCCCTTTACATTTACTTCAAATCTGTTGATTTTAGTATGAAGATAGAGCTGACCAAACAGGACCTGATTATTTTTCTATGCCACTTTACAGCTGAAATGGACTGAGTCAAGACAGAGACCTTTCCCTCTGCTTCTCCCTTAGAAGCAGCAATATATAACAGCAGCTACTAATGGCAGATTTCCCACAATATTTGTAGGAACTGAGTATTTTTGCTCCTTCCTCCTTTGCCAAATTTATTGGATTCTGGCAAAAGGGTAAGAATGATATATGTGAACACTAAGCATTCACAGGAGCCTCATTTCTTCAGCAAAACGTAATTAAAGTTGTCATGCTGAAGAACCTGAATACAACTACACAGAAAATAAGGCTGCAATGTAGCACCATGCAATTGAATGCTCTGAGCTCCATGCATTCACTAGTGAAGACAGCATCAAGACTTAGCACTTCTCAGTTTCAGTAACACTGAAGATCATGAGAATTCAAGGCAAAGGGAAAAGATGATGCAGGATGCAGCGGAGTTTGCATGTTGAAACGGTGATATTAAAGAAATTAATTGAAAAGTAATAAATCATGGTGTCAGAAACCCATTGGTTAAGCATTGCTGCTGTCACTTTCCCAAAAAGCTTGCATTAACTATGGTGATGCTAAAACAAACCACTGAGGCTAGAGCAAGATCAGGAGCACTTCTGGGAAGCATCAAGTCTGGACAAAGACTGCAGGATCACCACACATACATGGTAAGACTAAGAAGGAAGAAAATTTTAACAAGAAAAAAGAAGATAAAAAAATCTCTATTAACATGTAGGAATTTTTAAAAAATACTTTATTAACTGGAAAAATTAGATTTGATTGAAATATTCTAAGAGTAGTAAGTACAACTCAAACTGGTTTTTTAGAGGAATCAAAGGACTTGAGGTTTGAGACTTAATTTGCTAAAAAGGATTCTACCAGAGTTCTAAAAAGAACAATTTCAAACAGCAAGCTTCCGTAATTTTACGCAACTTACACTTGAAATGCATTCCCTGTTAACATGAACTCTTAATCTAACTTTCCATTAATATTGTTTTAAAATGTAATTAAGTATTAAATGGAAATGTGGAAACTTCTATTGAGTCTAAAACCAGTACCAATAACTTCTAAAAATAAGTAAATTACATAGAGCAAGAAAATGTAGCTTACCTGAAATGCCAACTGAATTGTTTCCAGAGTTTTGGCTGGTTTACAGACAACTGACAGAGCAATGACAAATTCCCGAATGTCAATTACACCATCTTCATTCTGTGAAGGAAAACCTCCCATCAGAATAGTGCAGTTTGTCTGAGAATTTTCATAAATAACTAACAGTTGCTAAAAATGCAGAATATTCAGAGAGACTGTTACATGCGCCACAACAAAAAAGCAGTCTCACTGAAATGAAATCACATGAGGACAAGAACCTGAGTGAAAGCTCTGCAGATTATTTTCACAGTCTCAGTCAAAAGCCAAAGTTTAAATATTCTTGGAAGACAGTGCTGCTACTTCACCCTTCACTTGCATATTTAAGATTTTTCCATTAAACCATCTGAACTGTTGGGCTGAAATGTAAACCAGGGGACAACGCACCCTGATTTAAGCCCTGAACACATGACATCTGCTCCAAGAGAGAGAACACTGTAGATTTATCCACTTCCTGGTCCAGACAGCTCCTCATCCAGAAAAAGACAATTGTCATTGCCCCATTCTGACTGATTGCCAGAGGAATGAAAAACTGGCTCATTTGCCAAGATCCTTCAGGTTTCAGGCACGTAAAAGAACAAGTTATTTATTTACAAGGTAAATGGAATATCAGCTGACAGACACTGCATTCAGCTGCAATGAGCAGCAGCAGAGGTCTAGCCTGACTCCACATTTCTTCGTCTTCATATTTTTCATCTAGAAAAAAAGATAGTTTTTGTCCAGCTAATACTCCTTTTAAGTTCTATCTGAAGGAATGCTTTATTTAGCTGATGATCGGTGCCCTTACCTCGCTGAAACGAAGAGCAGTAAGCAAATTTTATGGTGAAGTGCTCAGAAATCAGACCTCAGTGAATTCAATTTAAGCAGAAGTAGGCTAAAATGGAGTTTACCAAGAATAGTAAAATTTTTAAACTTAATGTTTCTTACCTCATCAAAAAGTGCAAACATACTTTCTAATGTCTGAGAAACTGGAAATTCCAAGTAGGCTGAAAATTCTTTGAGATCAACCTTTTCCTTCTTCATTTTCATAGCACTTGCAGCATATTTATCAAGATCATCTTCAAGTGTTTCCGGCTTCAGCCTATAAGGCATATTATTTTTTCACATTTTAAAAATCAACCCCGTTTTAACAATACATATTTCAAACTATCAAGTGAAAAAAAAATGGATGATTACAGTGTAAGGCATTATAAAGTCTGGATTAAGAATTAGTACACAACTTTATTATAAAATAATGTATTTCTGTAATTTTAAAGCTCTCATTAGTTCCGAAACTGTATTAGGAATTACTGCAAGGGCTTAAGAACTCTGGACAAACTCATGTCCTTTAGTCTACCTTGATTACAAGCCATATGTGTAAGCAGTTCAACAGGAAGAAACACAGTCTAGAGCTAGCTAATAAATTCCAAGCATGAAGAACTAGTGGAATTTAGGTCACCCAAATATGGCTGTATTGTAGGACAGTAACATAAACCAATTATGTTTCCAAATTTACTAATGTCACTGAACAGGAAGGACATGATGCATCTTACCTAAAAAAAAAATAAATTCAGGGATTACATAATAGCGATTACACTGTTAATCCTGTTTATCAGTCCTCATTTTTCACATTCAGTCTTAAGTTGGACACCATTATGAGGTAACTCAAACAAAATTCTTGCATTTCCTACAGCTACAGAATTTCCTCAGTCCTCCCCCATTGCAAAACCAGACTCTGACTGATGAATGAACAGCTTTATACTTATGTACATATCTACTGCATGGTGGTTGGTTAGTTTTTTGCCTAAGTCAAGCTTCCTGTTTTGTCTTTGCTAAAAAAACCAAACAAACAAAAAAAAACAAACAACAAAACAAAAAACCCACCCCCCCCAAAATAAAAACAAAAATACCAAACAAAACAAACAAACAACAGCAAACAAAAAAGCTTTACTGAATAATCTTACTATGAATAAAACAAATGGTGCTGCAGTTTGATGCAAAGAAAAGCAGTTTCCCCCCCCCAATACAACAGGTCTCCTCTCAACTGACTTAGGGTAACTTGGACACCTTTCCACTCTGAAGACAAAAGATGCCCGTAAAATCTCCTACAATGTCCCTCTGCAGTTGTCTTGCTGCTGCAGACAAGAAAAAGTAGTTATTCACACAACTCAGAAGCTTACACCAGAACTGTTCCCAGTCTGCAGCTGGTCCTCCTCAGCAGCTTCCTCTCAGTAACAAGAATGAATAAAATGCTTAATATCAGCATTCTGAGGAGCTTCTGAAAAAAGATAAGAGCATTTCTGATAGGAAGATGATCTGATACATTAGCTCCAGAACTTGATCACTTGCTGTAGTGACCCTTCCTAAACATCGCAACTTTTAAGTAAAAGTCCAACTCCCACGTTGTCTGTCACACTACACTGACTTATCAAAATGTACTAACTAAACCATGCCAAGTAACTAAACCAGACCTGCATTTCTGAATTTTAAGACTTAAACATGCAAGAATTCTTCCAGAAACCCAAGGCTCCTATAGAACATTTACAAGTTCTCCATGCCAGCGTTACAACACCTGTCTTAAGATTTAGTCCTAGGCAGTATAAAAGAGTGAGACACCCTTCAGCAAACATTCATTTTCCATGATCAAGTAGAAAAGTAGAAGGAACAATTGAAAAAATCCATAGAGGATTTGAGATACACACAGAACTCATCTTCTCACATGCAGGATTACATGCAAGAAGTGTCCACTGATAATACATCCCAGAGCAGCAGCTGAAATGGATTTTAACTGTAGCACGAGGACAGCTGGCATCTAAATCCTCCCTCGAGATAAGCCCCCACTGACGCAGAATATGTAGTGTAACATTTGTCTCTAAATCAGAGAGATTTTGTTTGCAATGAATTGTCTCAAAATTCACCTTCTGGAACTGAGGGAGCACTCATTTGGCAAGTAGCACTCAAGACTTGCAAGATCTCCTCTTTACCAGTAATTAAGCCTGAAAAGCTATAGAAGTTTGAAGGCAAAATCTTGTATGGGAAGTAATATAGCTCACCACGAATCTTACAGGCATCTTGTGGTTTGTGTTTTGTAAATACAGGAAGGGATGTGAGGCAATCTCAAAACAGTATGTGGATCAGTGAGACACACTGCTTCAACCTGAGTATGACTGCATTGTACTTCTGGTAATCCAAGGTGGGCTCACCTCCCTCTTAGCCCTT
>WEIU01000631.1:1916-12552 GCA_013389925.1 Aegithalos caudatus | reverse complement strand
CAGCTGTACTCAGAGAGGGAAAGTACAACTTCCAGTTCCACTCCGCTTGAACAAGTACCACAACTTTACTAGGGTGAAATCCAAACCTTAACTGGCAAAATCCTATTTTTTTAGGGACCACATTTGCTGCAGTCACATCCACAAACAATCTGCAGTTCAGCTGAGATACCTCCTCAAGGCACCAGATCCCAGGAGTCCTCCCTCCCCGGAAAAAACAAATATCCCACCAACTTCCAGTGGAGTTTCATTAGATTAGAACTTTCAAATCTTGATGTTTTTAAATGAGAAGCTTTGAGAATCCATTTGGGACATTGAGAAGAGGCTTTTGGGATTGGGATAACTCCTCTACCTTTAAGAACTGTTGAGAAAATGGAGCATAGAGGAGGCTCCACACGTGGAACATCCCAATGAGAAGTGAGAGAAAAACCATTCAGAACTGGCTTTTTAAATCATCTAATTATAGACTAAGAGCAAACTTCCTTCTTTCCCTTCCTCCCTGAAATCAGTGGAAGGATCCACAACAATCCTATGATTCCCTCATAAATCAGGCCATAGATAATCCCAGTTAGCACTGGGCTCTGACTGGGAAATTATAATCATCTCCGAATTAGAATGGGACTTTTCACTTTCTCATTTCAGACTGAGTTATTGGGGTTTGGGATTTTTTTTTTGTTTGGGTCTGGTTTGTTATTTTTGTTTGCTGAGTTTACATAAAACTTAGGGGTTGGTTTTTTTCCTGTCTTCTCTTCATAAGCAGAATCCAGGTGTTTCCCAGATTCGTCAGTAACTCTCAGGTTCCTCTTCCACCTTGATATCAGCCCCATCTCTGCTTTTCCCAGGATGTCTCATCAGTTTTGTGTCTGGATAAGAAAACCTTTGTAGCCACCACACAACCAAACACCTTGTCCGGAAGAGCTGCAGCTCACAAATTCGTGGTGCAAACATTTTATTCTGAGAATCCTTGTACAGGTGGAGGGGGAAAAAAAGAAAAAAGGAAACTGCTGGCTTGTGGTTGAGACATCAGTGAAACGGTGTAGCAGTGTCAAGATGCAAAAAGCAGCTCTGCTAATTCCTTTTTCTTCCTTTCTTCCCAGCTGGAAGGAGGACTGAAGTCTGGAAGAAGTGCTGGGCAGTCGCTGGATCAGGGATTTTGAATTATCCTCATTAAAATGCATTAATTAGATTTCTGCAGAGCCAGAGACATCAGGCTTCAGGAAAACAATATCCTGCCTTTTGTCAGCAGCCTCACAGATGCTCCAGAGGAAGAGGAGCTGTGCCTTTCCCAGGGAGAGCAGCTGCCAGGGCAAGAGTGACATTCCAGAGGGAGCACAGGAGGCTGAGCTGGGGATGCTCAGACAGCTCAGAAAGCAAAAAATGCTGGAATATGCTGGTGTGGGAGAGGTGTAGGAAAGGGATAATCATGTCCTGGGCTGGCAGGTGGCAGCAGGGACATGGTGTCACCACGCCCCCTGAGCAGTGACAGAGACAGGGTCAGGTGCAAGTGAAGTCAAGCAGAACCTGCAGGCAAGGAAATGCCCATTATTTGCTGACAAGTTGGTTTTTCTCTTACCAAAACCACTCCTAAGAATCCCAAGTCCTTTGTTCAGCTTCAGCCTGAGTGTCTGGGAGTGTCCTTGCTGAGGGAAAGGTCACCGGGGAAGAGAGCAAAGGATTTCCCCTAAGTGGTCACAAATGACACTTTGGAGGGGAAAATGCTTTTTTCTAAACAAAAGAGCAAACTTGGGCAAAAGGCTGCTGAGACTGGCACAGGAGCCAGCCTGAATTCCCTGGGGTTTCCCTTTCCCTTGGAGTGGCAAGTTGGGAATTCTGTCCCATTATACAAATTTGGCCATTACTCCCCACTGCTCATCCTGATGTGTTTGACTGGAGCAGGACTGCCTTGACCAGAACCCAAACCAACCCTGGCATGTTGGATAATCCCATGGGATACAAGTCCCACGTGTCCCTGTGCCACAGCTGCTGCAGAACCTTTCTCCTCAGAGTCTTCATCAGCAAGCAAGGGCTGCAGGAGCACACAGAGCAGGAGCTGTGGGGATATTTCTGCAGCTTTGTGGGCATTTCTGCAGCTCAGGGCTTGTTCTGGTTTCTTGCAGCTGTGGCTAAACTGTCATTATCTCCCCAGGTCTGCAGGCCACCAAGCTGTGACAGAAGTTTTGTGTATTAAATAACCATTCTGATTAATTATTTGAGCACCTCATGGCCTTCCATGAGCTCAGCCCACCTGGAGAGCTTTTTGGATTTTTTAACCTTCCTAAAGACCACAGCAGTCCCAAATCCCTCCCTCTGGAACAGCAGCAGGTTCTCAATCTCTTCTCTGTTCCATCTAGAGGGGGAAGCAGGGATGGATCCTGAGAGCTCTCCCCATTTCTGTGCTTCCAACCCCAAACTTCAGTCCCTGGCCCCATCCTCAGGCACATCCTGCCCTGAGCTTGGAGGAGCCCAGCTGGGATCTGCTGGAGGGAAAGGACCAGTCCTGGATCCACAGGAGCACATTCCCAGCCTGGAATCAGCAGTCAGGGTAGTGGAGAGGAGAGGAAAGAGGCCTTGACTGTGCAGACAGGACATTGGTTTGCTGGGAAAGGAAAGAGGATTTTTAGGGGACTGCTGGAAGGAAGGAAATTTGTGTGGGAGTGACTCGGCATCTTGTGAAAAATTCTGGAAGCTGCAGAGCTTCCCAGTCCCCAGTGTCCAAGCAGGGCTGTTCAGCTGCTCTTCCACTGAAATATTTGCCATCCCAATGCCCCTTAATGGCCCTGAGCAGCCTCACCTGGAGCTCCCCACTCCTGCTCCTGGTTCCATTTAAGCTCAGCCTGGAGCACACATTCCCTTCCTTGCCTTGGCCAGGCTCAGCTCTGACCCTGCCTCCAGCATGGACCTTCCCCATGTAGGTAACTTCCCTCTGGGATGACCCCTTGGATGCACATTTTGTTTCCAGGGTGGATTTTGACCCTGGTATTGGGGGAAGGTTTGGGGTCTTGTTGTAGGCTTGTCTCCAGTCCTGGCTCTGTTTCCTTTCATTCTGGAATTCCTGGACTGTGCTTGTCCTGCTGAGGGAGTGAGCTGCCCCTCCAGGAGGGTTTCAGGAAGGGGTGAGGATGTTCCCGGTGCTGGGGTTATCCTTGGATCCCAGGTTCCTGGTCTTTAGGGATCAGCCACTCTTGTGCTCCCCGGCAGCCTCCTGCTCAGTCCAAGGCTGTATCCAAATTCCTGAGGGTGCCTGGGAAGCTGCTTCCTCCCAAAGAAAGTTGTTGGAGCAAACAATGGATTTGTAGGCTCCAAGGCCGGTGTTAGAGGGGGAAATCTTAGGATTTGGAGTGGATGCAGGACTTGACAAAGTGTTGGCTCTTCCCATGTAATTCCCAGCGAAAAGGAAAATACCTTAAGATTTGAGCTCCTCAGTTTCCCTTTCCATGAGCTGCCAAAATCCTTTTGGGCTACCTGACCTGGCACATTTGGCATGAAAGTCAAAGCAGGGCCCCTTCTCCTTCATTCCAGGGCCTATCCTGTTTGGTGGGGTGTTTTTTTTTGTTTGTTTGTTTGTTTGTTTTGTTTTGGTTTTTTTGGTTTTTTTTTCCCTTTCAAGCCTGAAACCCCCAATAATGGGGTGATGTGGCTTTGCCTTTTTCCCTGCCACCCATTCCTTGCTTCCCTGGAGTTCATCCCAAGTCCAGAAAATTGTATTTCCAGCATAAATAATTTCTCTGACAATGACTTTTTAGCTTCTTGGGCTGACTTGCTGTTTTAAGTTTATTTTTCAGCTCCAAGCTCTGCCTAAATAGACTTTCCCTTGCTGAAAATGTGCCTTCAGAGCAGGAAGGAACTTGACTTTGTGAAGATTTATGGCCCTTTTAACCTCATTATGAGACTATTTGTAACAATCAGCTTCAGTTCCACTTGAGATAGTAAAATTTCTGTAAGCCCTTATTTGCCTCAGGCTGGAAGGTATCAGCTACTGAAAAGCAATGAAATGGAGGAATTTATCCACATAAAACATTGCAAATGTGCTGTTAAAAGCTGGATTCTGTCTTGGGTTTTTAAGGCAGGAGTCTAAGTATCTGGAGTTGGGAATAAAATGGAGGTGGAAAAGAAATAGAAGAAAATGTTAAATAAATATCAAAACCAACAAAAAAAAAAACCCTCCTTGAAGCAGTTTTAAATGAACTTATAATATCTCCTAGCTGAAATGAAAGCAAAATGAAAAGGTGTGACGAAAGAGAAGTTGTTATTTGAAAGATCTGGGAGGAGGAAAAGATGTTTTATTGAAACAAAGAACCTGATGAATTTCTGATACAATGCACTTTCACCACTTTTTGTCTGACACTTTTCCATCCAGCCTGAATTTATTTTAGCAATAAATACAAACCTGGGGGGTGGGGGGGGGGGGTTGAGGAAAGATTTCCTTCAAGTGCTTAATTTTTTTTTTGTCTTTCTCCTTCTTCTCTGCAGCTGCTGGTTTATCTTTAATTAAAAATAGATTTATTGGGGTACTGATAATGGGATCCTTTCCAACCCAGGAGACTCCATGACACAATTAATTTCCCAGAGATTATCTGGGATATCCAATGTCATTATAAATGCTTTCAATATAGAATTAAATAACTTTTCAAATGATGTGCAAGTGGTTAGGAGGCAGATTTTTTTTCTATAAACCTCAAAGGAGAAATAACTTTGCTTGGGCTGACACTTTAACAGGTGTTTTGGGTAGGTTGGTTTGGGGTTTTTTTTGTACTTTTAACCACTTCAGCTGTGTCTGCTTTGAAGGTCAGAGTTTCTGTGGGAAATGGGATAATTTTCAGGCTGATTTACTGTGGAATTATGAAGATAGCTAAAGTCCAGCCTTTTCATGCCCACAAACTATTTAAAATTGTTTAAAAATCTGTTAGAATGACCAAGGGAACTTGTGTTCCCTTTGAGGGCAAGGACAGTCTGGATAAAGGGATTAATGAGGAGAATCACTACAAAGAGCACCTGTATTTTTAGGGTCTCACACTAATTCCCAGAATTTCTGCCTCTGGGATTTTTGCCCTGCTGTCTCAGTGCCAAGGGGTGACTCTGATTTGCAGTTTTGAAGGAATCTGATATCCCTGAGCAATTTCTCATGGAAACTGGGCCCAGCTGGGGTTTGTTCCACACCTGAGCCTCAGCCTCGGGTCAGAACCAGGATGGGGACAGCAGGAGAAGAAGAAGAATTCGTGTGTGAGTGGTTTAATAATTGGATTTAGGGTAGCTCTGGGTGTTTTTTTGTACTCTGACCATCTTCCTGTGCATTCTCTGGGTGCCATTTGAGGGGAGGGTTTGCTCCACACCCTGAGGAAGCACAGCAGCATTGTTGGGGGGAAATTTTCTTTCTGTAGGGATATTTTAGAGCTTGGAGCAATAAATCCTCACCAAACACTGCTGCCAGGGAGTAGCTGATGTTGCAGGATGAGCTGAAGGGGTTGCACAGCAGAGCTGGTCTCACCCCCACTGCTTAAAAGTTCCTTTTCTTTCCTGGAGCATTTTCCTCTGGATGTGGGATGGCAGCAGGTGCCTCAGTACTGCTTCCATCAGGTTATTGTAGGAATAATGGAAAATGAACCCCTGAGAATAAACTTTAGGAGGCTGAAAGTGGTGGGTGTGTCCAGCCTGGAGGAGAGAAGCTCCAGGGAGATCTTAGAGCTCCTTCCAGTGCCTGAAACTGCTCCAAGGGAGCTGGAGAGGGACTTGGGACAAGGGATGGAGGGACAGGACAAGGGGGAATGGCTCTAAGCTGAAGAAGGGAAGGCTTAGATGGGATATTGGGAAGGAATTCCTGCCTGTGAGGGTGGGGAGGCTCTGGCACAGGTTCCCAGAGCAGCTGTGGCTGCCCCTGGATCCCTGGAAGTGTCCAAGGCCAGGTTGGATGGAGCTTGGAGCAACCTGGGACAGTGGAAGGTGTCTCTGCCCATGGCAGGGGGTGGGACTGGAGGAGCTTTGAGGTCCCTTCAACCCAAGCCATTCCAGGATCCTCTAATCCTAATCCTTTCCTTTGCAGCAGCTTGGAAGAGATAAAGGGAGGTTTCATTCCCCTGTGCCTAAACCTCTCCCTTTCCCTTAGAAAAATGCAATCCATCCCTTATTTTTCCCCTTTAATTAATTTCTGCCCTTATCCCTGGCATTGCTGAATTTCCTCCTGGGGCTGTGCCTGTTTGAATCCCGGTGGGATTTGTGCAGGATGAGGCTTCCCCTGAGCAGATAACACAGATCTGGGCTCTGGCTGACACTCAGGCTGCAGCTCTGGGCACTGCAGTGGCAAAAACCATTCCTGGCATGGGAATAACAAACCTTTCATCAAAGGAATCTCTCTGTGCTGGAATAAAGAAGATATCCCAGGGGAACAGGACCCTCAAAGAAGCTGGAGGGGGAGAAATGTGAATAAACAGCAGAGGATTTGCAGCATCTCAGGCTGCCTTGGATAAGCAGCTTTTGGACAAGCTGGTTTTGAAGACCCCTCAGGATTTTTTTTCCCTTATCTTTCCTCTACTTACAGGCCTCATGTAGATGCTTTTCCTGCAGAAGACCCTCAGGGTTTTTCTTTTCTTTTCTGTCAGGGGATGAATTTACGGCAGGCAGTTCTTTCTGCTGTGTTTTCCTGGTTCCTGTGAGCTCCAAGGATGTTTTTTGTGTTCCACGGGTGCCCTCTGGTGCTCTCTAAACACCGAGCAGGTCCCTGGGTGTCACTCAGCAGATTTTCATAGGGATTTCATAGCCAGCAGCTACCGAGGGCTTGTTTCATGTTGCTTCTCTTGTGCCATTGCCGCATTTGAAAGTATAATTTAGGATTTTAATTAACAAGCCCTATTAAAGACACTATTTTGTTATAACAGATCCTTTTTTCCCCTAAAATGTGGTTTCTTACAACTACATTTTTGGTCTTCACTAAATGCTTCACAGTTTCTGCACCTCTTTCTTTCTGATTTAACATTTCTTGTTATTTTTAAAAAATATATAACACTTTTATGGTGCACTGAACTTCCCACATGAAAACAAAACAAAAACAAAAACCAATTAAAACTGTTTCCTTGGGTGGGATAATGCTTTTGGTCCAGAAAGCCAAGAAATCAAATTAAGGAATTTGAGAGCACCTTGGATTTGCCGTTTCAAGGTGACTAAAACGAGAGGCAAAAATTCCTGTGAAATTCAAGGTTTACAAGTGAGATTTTTTTGTCTTTGAGTGCAGATATTTACCCAAGTGTGAATAAATAATATTTTCTAGAAGAGTGAGAAAACAAACTCTGTAAGGAGCTTATTCCTGCTTTTCTAAAGCCCAGAGAACTGATGGTGTGGATGGAATTATTTATCACTGCAGAAAGCTCTCCTTGTGCTCAGAACCCAAAATTGAGTAAAATTGAGGAGCATCTTTTGGCATCTTCAGGGGTCAGACTTTTACAAAAAATGCCTTAAAAAAGGAAGGGTTAGCAGGTTTTTGAGCTCTGTCCTTTGGGAAAGGGAGCAGAAATGTGCCTGCCTTGGGGAGAGTCCTGAAAACCCCGGGATGTTGGAATCCAGGCCTCAGCACAACACTTTCCACCCTGAAAAGGTTAATTAATGAGGCCCAAGTCCTAATGACAGAGAGGGCAGAGCTACCAGTCTCTCCCAGCCTGTTGATTTTATTGACACAGAATTCCTGCAGCAGGAGGAGCAGGACAGGGGACAAGGCACTTGTGCCTGCTGGGAATTGAGGCAAACAAAGCCCCAGTGCTCCCACAGAGTCCTGGCCACCTTCCAGGCCCCTGGGTGGGAAAAAAATATTGATTGAAGCTCGCCAAAACCTCCCTTCTGGCATTGCTAAAAGGGGTCTCAAACAGTCCTGGTTTCTAAGCTTTAATGTTAATTTCTTTCTTCACTCTATCATCTGTGAATTAAATATGCTGTACTTTAGAGAATAGGGGTTTGATTTGGAGCAAAGCACAGAGCATATCCCTGAAAAATCCCTACTTTTCCAAGTCTAGGACTGGTGCACCCCTCACCTGCAGACTGCAGCACACACAGGAGCAAGGGGGGAAATTGGAATATTTAAATAGGGGAATTATGACTTGTACCTCCTGAAGCTTTGCTGAGCAGAAAGCAGGAGAAAATCCTTGGAGAGAGGGACTGGCAAGAGCTGGAGTTAGGGAGCAGCCTCTATTCCCTGGAAACACCTCCCTGGATGTTGCTGAGCCAGGAAGCTGCAGGGAGATGAGGTTTGGGTGGGAGGGGGGTGTCAGTCACTCCCTCACCCATCCTTGGTTGTCAGAGCTCTCCTGATGGATCCAGGAGATCTGGATGCTGATGGATCCTGAGGAGTTTGGAGCTGGGATGGGCTGTGGGGCTGCACAGCAACCAGGCCCAGAAAGTCTCCAGGAAAAGGATTATGCAGAAAATGGGATCTGGGGGTGCTGCTGAGTGAGGGATCCGCCTGGGCCTTGAGTGATTTCAGAGCAACTCAGAATAAATCACCAGCTGCCTTCCCCAGCAATCTGCTCTGTGGAGTCAATCAGTCTCAATCAGGTTAATGAGGAGGAGTGTTGTAAACTTGTAGTAGCAGCAGCTCAGCAGTGCTCTGCTCAGCAGAGCTGTGGCAGGCCCTCCCTGCCTTGTGCCTGGCAATTATTTAGGAATTGTGTCTCTGACAAGTAGTGGTGGGAGGTTTTTGCCTGCCCCCTCAGCCCAATATCCCCACAAAAGAAGCAGAACTTGGTTGAGTTTTTGGCACAGGCACTGCTGTGTTTTTAATTCCTCCCTCCTTGCCCCAGCACAGTCATTTCTGCAGCAGGGAACAGGATGGGGGGGTGTGGGTGCTTTTTGGGCTGAGAAATGTCTGTGTAGGAGGTGATATCATCAGTGATTCTGGACCTCAGAGCCTCTGCCCTTTGCTTGGTGCCTGGAAGAGGCAGATTCAGCATGTGGTGGATGGGCTGACTATGGCAAAGTGACTCATGCTGGTTTAACTTATTTTGCATTTTATGCTTTGTTTAGGGCTTTTCTTCCCTATCTGTCCTACATCACCTTCCTCTTCTGTTCTATATTTGTTCTATAGCCAGTTCTGTCCTTCCTTCTAGTTCTTAGAGGCTTCTTTATTTTAGATCTTTATTTTTATCCCTTCATGTCTTTCCCCCAGTTGTCTTCACATCCTCTTTTTATCTTTATCCATTATTCCTTGCATCCTCCATTCCCTTGAGATCACAGGAGGACTTTGAACTGTATCCTCTATTTTTTAATTTGGTAAAACCTTCAGCCCATCTTAAGTGATCCAAACCTCTGATTTTCCCAGAGGGTATCACATNTCTGTGTAGGAGGTGATATCATCAGTGATTCTGGACCTCAGAGCCTCTGCCCTTTGCTTGGTGCCTGGAAGAGGCAGATTCAGCATGTGGTGGATGGGCTGACTATGGCAAAGTGACTCATGCTGGTTTAACTTATTTTGCATTTTATGCTTTGTTTAGGGCTTTTCTTCCCTATCTGTCCTACATCACCTTCCTCTTCTGTTCTATATTTGTTCTATAGCCAGTTCTGTCCTTCCTTCTAGTTCTTAGAGGCTTCTTTATTTTAGATCTTTATTTTTATCCCTTCATGTCTTTCCCCCAGTTGTCTTCACATCCTCTTTTTATCTTTATCCATTATTCCTTGCATCCTCCATTCCCTTGAGATCACAGGAGGACTTTGAACTGTATCCTCTATTTTTTAATTTGGTAAAACCTTCAGCCCATCTTAAGTGATCCAAACCTCTGATTTTCCCAGAGGGTATCACATTTAACTGGTAAAACCATGCTCAGGGTAGGTTGAGAAGATGTTTGGGGGGTAGAAGGTGCCAGGTAATATCCAGGTGGATTTCCAGGGTCAGGTGGATACTGGAAAGGCAGAACCATGGCTTCTCATACCTTTAAAAGTGCCCCAAGGCCCCCTGAGCAGGATCTACCTGGAGGGGGTGACATCCCTGTGCCCCTAGGGCACAAACACAGGTTCCTGATGAAGGTGTTCCTTCCCAGGGTCCCAGGGAGTGTTGGAATGATCCTCCAGCCTGATCCTGGCTGATCAGCCCTGCAGTGTCCAAGGAGCATCATCTGCCCAAGGATCCCTGATCACATCCCACTCCCTGTGAGCCTCATGCCCTTAGATCACAGGTAAGGAGCCAGAGCCCCTTGCTGAGCATGCAAAGCCCCCTTTTGGGTGTGCCATGCTCAAGTCGTTCATGGAATCTGGGAGCAAAGATGGTTCCTGTTCCACAGTCTTATCTGAGATGGGATAATTTGCATTTCTATTTGTTGTGGTGTCTCCAGAGCCATCCCAGAGACACCAGAGAACTGGTAGAGGGAGACAGGAGTGTGTTGAGTTATCCCTGAGCCCTGTGCCAGGTATTTTAACCTCAATTCTCACTTGAAATGTGCACCAGAGCATCAAAGCCCAAAGAGAAAAACTGAGAGTTCCTAGAAATCAATTTTTTTGCTGCTTTGAAATAATTTCAGAGCTTTTATCTTGAGCTCCAACTCCAAATCCAACGTGGCAGCCCTGGTTTAGCATCTCAAGGTGAGGCAGGCAGAAGATTGTGTTCAGTGGCCACCAAAAGTGAGCCAGAGCTGGATGTTCACAGCTCCCTTCCCTTCCCTTCCCTTCCCTT
>WEIU01000629.1:595721-733538 GCA_013389925.1 Aegithalos caudatus | reverse complement strand
TTAAAAAAAAAAAAAGGTAAATTCTGCTATAAATCATGGAGTGAATGTACAGCTGAAGGGGAAGAGGGGGAACTGGTAATTAATCTACCCCTTTTTACCATTCAGGTTTATCACAAAAATCCATTATATTGCTTTTGGACTTGAGTCTAACTTGGATGTGTCTGTACTTGTAGCACAATTAAACTACAACATGGATGATCCATCCAGAGATAGCTGAGAGCAAGTTATATTGTGCTTTGTTGAAGGTGCTGGGCTGACTTGAGCACTGTTGGTGCTTTGTAACCCTGTGTTATGACAGAGTGGGATCTCTCTCCTTATTCTCTGTGCTTTGTATTAGCTCATCTAACCTCTTCTGTCGAAACAAATGCCTGAAACTAAAACAACCCTGTTTAAATGAGGAAAATATGTATTTCATGGAATGTCTGGCTCCTCTTATAAGGCATAGGGAATAATTCTAAATAATCTCGTATCTAAATAAAAAGATGTGAAATTAAGTCCTACTTCAACTAGAACAAGTAGTGTGATACTCTCATGAGCACCTAAAATCATTCTCTTTTGATTCATACCTTGCAAAGACTGGCTGAACTCCTGGTTGCATTCTCATAATTCTTCCTTTAGAACAGGTTATCAGCCACTTTAAAAGCACTATAATGGGACTTAAAACCCAACCAAAAAAACCTATGTGGTTTGTAGAGCATACTACTGTACATAATGTGTACATACTTTACATAATGTTCTGACAGTGCAGGAGATAGCAATGGAGGAAAAAAAAGCTATCCCATCTCTAACCTGATTCAGTCTGAGTTATGGTCCCCTTCTTTCTTGTCACTACAGGTGATATAACAGCAGCAGCAATATCAATCCATTCTTCCAGTCTTGCCTGCAGTATTTAAAAGCCAAGTTCTCTTTTTTCCCTGCCTTCCATCTAACTCCAGAAACTTCTATTTGACAGCCCAAATTGAGTAGGTTAGACATGGCCATCCATCTTTGTCACCACAACTTTTGGCTGCCTGTTGTAAAATATTAGCAGCTTCTTTTGCTGTTCTCCCATGTGGCACATGGAATTATGGAAGTCAAGATTTCTAGAACTTATTAATGCTGGAGGAGGGGTATAAAATCTTAATTGTATGCAGTCCATACAGCAGCAGTACAGCTGTATTTCAAAGGATAGAATAAATTTAGCCTGTTAAAGATCTCCTTGGAACAGGGAATTGTTTGGGCAGAGGTACACACTGAAACAAATCAAATCTTCTTTGAAGTGATAAGTATTTAATTCTGAGGATCACATTTCATTAGCAGAACTGTTACCTCCCCTCCATGCTCCTCAACTGTTACCACTCCCTCCTACCCTGGAAGCATGTTATCTATTCTAGGAACCAGTTCAGCATGGCATCCTAAACTATTTTCAGGGAACACACAGATCGCAGCCCCAGAAGGCAACTTGTATATTTTCAATCCATGTGATATTTATCAGTAGCGTAGATCTAGTGGATATAAATATAGTGAAAAATCATAACATATTACTATTGGTTTTTAATTATTAGAGCACTTGTAGATGATAAATTCAGTGTCATACTGTTGAGCCTGGAGAGCAAAGGTAGTATAGAAGATAGCACCAATTAAGAGGCCTAATGGTAAGTAAATGAATGGCTAATGTTTGTAGTGGTGCTAGTCTAGAGGTGACACTTCTAGTGGTGACTCAGAAGAGTTCACCATTATAAATATGCTGCCAACCAGAGGATCACACACTTCAGTCCCCTGTGTTGGACTTCATAAGTGCAAATGATGGCACAATCAATGCCTAATGAAAATCCTCTTACCATACTGTCTTAATAGGATTACTTTCCAGAACACAGAACTGGGAAGGATCTCCTAGGTCACATGGTCTGCTTTCTTATTTGCAGATAAGCTCTTTGCATTTGATATAATTTTTTAATGGAGTAACTCAGTTATATGATGTTTCTTTCCACATTATTTCATGTATTTAAATATGACTTTTAAACCCTTTAGGCATTAGGATCTTTTCCATTGCTTCCATAAAATACAGAAAGACATAAACAAAAGACCGGTACTTGCTTGGAATGGGCTTGCTTGGACTTTCACTCTGTGGTGAAGTCTAAACAGATTGTGAATGTGCTTTACTGCATGTTCTTACTCTAGGCATCATCAGACTCAAGTGATGACCACAGCTGAGGAGAAGGAGTATTAAGGCAGTGATCCTCCTCTAGGTCACTTACTACCTTATAACAAAATCCACGTTTTGAGGATGTCTGCAGACTCCGGGAGAAATATGCTTACTAATATTTAATGGAATTAATTTAGCACTCCTTCGAAAATACGTTAGTGACTTAAGATCCTAAATTATTGTAGCATTGAATGATAACTTTTTTGAAGTAGATATCTTAATTAACTCTAAAATTATACAAGTGATAAGATCTGCATTAGTTGACTGGTGTATAACATTTTGACACATTTACTTTAAACACAAAGAATGCACTGAGCCCTTACAGTTTGTTGCTTTGCATTTTAAAAGATAATACCTGAAGCATGTAGTGCATTTTTTTGTCAGAAAAGAATTCCAGATGTTCTGGAATAAACAATCCTGTCCTTTCGGTTTTGTTATGCTGATAGTAATCATGACGTTTTAGGTTTATAGTCAAATTTTGTATTCCTGTTTTAGCTGTGTTGAGGTAAAACTGCTCTTAAAACATTAACAAGGCTCCCTAGAATTTGGATTATGTTGATATTGAAAACTGAATCCTTTCTGAGTGCAGAAACTGGTGAGGGGAAGGAGTGCCTAGTGGTAACTAGCTGACTGGCAGCCAGAAACATTCCAGCTCTTACTTCAGCTGTTGCTGCAGTACTGCCTAGTCTCCTTAGCTAAAGATCTAATCACATTGCTTTTAGCTAGCCAACTACTTTTTGTTTATTAAACCCAAACTCTTAGGCAGAAGATTTGCTTTAGTGTTGTGAAGTAATTGTGATAACCAGAGAATTCATTTGTATGAGGATGCAAAGTATCAGTCTTTCACTGTATAATCTAGAGACTGTCTTGTCTCAGGTTGGGGGCAACAGAGGATTCCAGGACTAGTTCTGTAAAAGTCAACACCTAAACATAATTTCTGCCTTTTTTTTTCCTTCAGTATGTCTGTGAACACTTTTTCATCTTCATTTTTAAGAAGTTTTTCTCAGATTTCACCTTAAAATATGTAATGATTACATTTAGTATTAGAATTGTTAGCTCTTATTCTTGGTTAGTAGTTTGCAGTGCATTTAATTAAGCAAGTGGTAGGAGGCAGGACTGCGTGCCAGAATACTTTTCTGGGAATCTGACAGTGAGAAGAAGCCCTGGAATCAAATAGGGGGTCCTATATAGTCTTTTGTGCTTTCTCTTTTTGTCATCCTTGGTGGGATAGTCACAGCAGGTTATGCCACCTCCTGGATCTGGAGTTGTTTGCGAATTCATTTTAAAGATCCCTCAGGCACTTTTGCATGTTTTGCAGTTCAGGGATTTGCCTGTGTAGCCAAGTGGTGTCTCTGGCCCCAGGGGAAGAGGAGTGTCTGCTTTAAAGCATGTTAGAACTCCTGCTGATACTTCTTGACACCAGTGGCCCAGAGCCAAAATGCATTGACTGCCAGTCCCTGGCCTGCCTGCTGCTCCAAATGAGTATCTGGGGGGAGGGAGAGTCGTCGGTGTGTAGAGCACGCTGCTATGCCCAGGCACCACTTGGAGGAATGACTTGTTACAAACCATGAGAAACTCTCCGTAACTCTTGCATACTAAATTTCTTCAAAAAGATTACATTGCTTCTAGATTCTGCAGGATGCAAGTGCACTTGTTTTGATACCACTGAATAAAACATTTCCCCTCCCACCCCAGAAAACAGACTTCTTGTCTCTCATGTTAAATCTTGAAGGATCTAATTCTTCTGGCTAAAGATATAATAATGATTGAAAACTGTCTCCTACTGTTCCAACCAGTAGCACTTTAATTGGCTGGTAATACAAAATGTGGTAAGAAGACTATGAGTGTGTCAGATGCTTGATGTACCCATACTGTATGACTTTTATTGCAGAAGTCAATTTACACGCAGCTTTTCAGTATAAAGAAGATCAATACTGGAGACTAACAGATTGTTTTTACAGGACTGCTGAAAGTGAGATGAGGAGACCCATTTAGAGGCCTCATTATATCACGTGCTTTTTTCTTGTGTTCTTTTCAAACAATCTGATGGAGTAATTAATCCTTGAAGTGCCCCAAGAGGCAAACCTACTTAATTGCACTGCTGTTTAGCCTAAATTCTCAGACTGCAAAGGACCTGGTGTTGATCCTATTTGATTGAAATTTTTTCATGGAGTATATATTCCTTAGGTTGTTTTATTTTTCATCTTCTCAGAAAAAAGCAATCAATCTGTCAAATTTGACCTAGTGCACCATGGTCCTAGTCGTTATTGCATTCTTGCTGTAGGCAGAATTATGTACAAATTGTAGGGAAGCAGTCAGGTGCACCTGTGTTGCTTGGAGATGGAGAGTGACCTCGTCTTGTGAATTGCAGAAGGTAGGTATGTCCTATGACTATTATGTGGAAAGTCATTCCACTTGTGTAGTCATCAAGCAGCATTTAAGCCTGGTGGCTTGAGCTCTGTGCCTTTCAAGAGTGATTAGGTAACAGTGATTTGCTAATACCAAACTATTTTTGCTTGATGTGAAAGTGGATGATGACAAAAAACATGATGTGTCCTTCCTATCTGCTTTGGAGTGTTTTGTTTAACAGAAGTGACATCCAGGCATAGACTTAGCACATCCTATTTTTGTATTGAGAACACAAGGCATTTGTTTTGGAGACAGCACTTGATTTTCAACAAATGTCTTGAGATTGAATCCATGTTATGGGTATGGTTAGGAAGTGTTGAATGCTTCTCTTGCTCTGCTCAGTATAGTATGTGATCAGTGCCTCTTCTTCATTTAGCAATTTCACACTCTAGTGATTCCTTTAGACTTCTGTAGAGATGCACAAATTAGACAACAATTCCTTAACCAGCATGTTCTAGATATATTTGGATAAGTTGAAGTTGTTTTGACAGTTCTGTTATGAAAACAGAAAAATAGCAGTGTTAGTACTGAAGAAAATTAAATGAAGTCTGTGACTGGGTATCAGTTTCTTCTCTATGCTTAAAAGTGACATTGAAGTTGCAGAGTGCAAGGTTCTTTGCATCATGAGCAAAGATTTAAAAATTTTTAAGTTAATGTTATGGAAAAACAGAGTGCCTGTTATGCTCTACTATGACTGGTAGTTCCTTCTTGGAGCAACAGGTATTTTGCTGTTGTAAAATCTTTTCCCTGTAATCACATCATCTTGCCAATGACATTTTTTTTTTCTGTGTTGTGCTAAAGATGATAGAGCTGCAGCCAATGTAGTAGGGGATTGACTTTAATTATCGAAGTTACGGGCACTATGAGGTTGGAGGGGTTCTCAGAATTCAGAATCTTGTGGCATTTGCCCTTGTATTTCGTGTGATGCTTGTTTTTCATCATTTAGTAGCCATGCCATGAATCCCAGAGAGCTGCTCTGCTTTGTGTCTTGCCCACACCTCCACCTGCTGGCTATATCCCTATGTTCACTGCCTGTGGCTCTAGGCTAGGATGCAAGCTACAAGGACACATCTCCTGCCTTGAGAACTGTTCTGAAATGTAAGTGCCTGAGAAGTTGGAGTAGTTGGTAACTTTTTAAAAAAACATTTGTCCTAGCAAGTCCTAGCTGTCATAAACACCATGCCTTTTACTAGTGGAGAACAAATACACCACTCTTTTCTAGAGCTTGCTTCTGTCTTTGCAACAGGCAGTAGAATATCCACTGTCTCTGATCCAGTGGGAAGTGCTGGGTTATCAGGGCCAGGTGGGAAGAGATTGGAGAAAAAAGTGGAAAGTTGTGTGGACCTGGAGAGGTAGAACTAAGGTAGAGATGGCAGTATGCATGTATAAAGTGTATAGTAGGCTGCCTGCCTTGTCTCCATTTTTTCTAGGTTATTTCTTTCACTAGCATGTACTTCAGATCCAGGTATGTAGGTGTATGTCTCTCTTCTGCCAGTTCTGCTGCTTGCTTGTGCCAGTTTGATAAATACAAGTAATTTTTCTTCTGGCTTGCTTTCTTCCTGTGTTCTCAAGTCCCCAGTCGAACTTGTCCCCTCTGTCTTTCCCTACTAAGACTCACAGAAATATTCACAGTAGTTAAAGAGAGAACTTTCAGGGGTTGTAGGGACAAATGAGATTGACAGTAGATTGCTATAAGTTTGCTTCTCTTTCTCTAGATGTTGCTCTTCAGACAAGTAGGAGCTGGAATTTTGTATTTTAGGAAGACTTGAGTGATGTTTAAATCAGCGCCACTGTTGGAGAGTCCACTGGAGGTGGATTAGAGGGATAGGTAACGTGGTCACTATCACCAACTGCTGGTATCTCTACAATTAGTGAGGATGTCTGTACCTTTAACTCTGAAGACAAATGATGTAGTGAAATGCTTCTAAAGCACTGTCCAGTGTTTCTGGCAACTTGTACATGAGATCTGGGCAAGTGTCTTCAGGTTCACTTGTACAGTCCACCCCCTCACTCCAAGCCTATAGCCAATAGATGAAATGTTCTTTGTAGATGGCTTTTCTTCAGACAGTTCTGGATGATAGGTGTTCAATAAGGTAAGTTGTTAATGGTCATAAGGACTTTCTTATGGAACAGAACCAGGTCAAAGGTCTGAGGTGCTGGCTACAGCAAAAATGAAATAATAGGGCTGAATTTACGTTCTGCACTCTGTACCTCTTTGAGGCATGTTATGAGACAAATTTTTAATAGAGATTTTCCACTCATGAAACTCAGCTAAACACTTAATTTTAGTACTCCACCTTTGATACACAGATGGTTAGTGTTAGAAAATTGCAGTCTTCCACTATTATTGTTGAAGTGATCTGTTAACCCTGTCACATTATGGCATCTGCTTTTATTACGGAATACCACTATTTTCTCATCCTTTTGACTTAAAAAAAAAAAAAAAAATTACAAAACGGCAAAACCTGAACAATATATGCAATTATTTCCATAGCACTGAGCAGGAGAATCAGGGATGTATTTTAGAAGCACTGTAACAGACTGGCTGGCTATGCCTTGAAAAAGCATATTTCTTCCCTTTTCATTTTCACGGCTGCAGTGTTAAGCATAAAAGCAGTGAAGTTTGAGTATGTCTGACTCTGTCCTCCCACACTGGCTTGCTTTTCATGCTGTATGATTGTTACTTTTAGGAGTCGTCCATGTTTATGTGGGTTTTGTTTTTGGCTTTGATTTTCAAATGGTCAGTTAGCAAACCAACCTTAAGAATGTTGCATGAAAGCCTAGCCTGGTAGTTTCTTGTCCCAGAAGACAAAATACATCAACATATATAGACAAGGCAAAAGAAGGGAAGCCATCTGTGCGTTAGTAAAGACTGACTTGCAGGGTAGCTGTGTGCAGAGCAGTTGGTTTTCAGCTCTGCTGCTGTAGATGAGGAGTCTTTGCTTGCTGTAGTCTAAGGAGAAGGGGAAGAGTAATAGCAAATGGAGGTTGTGTGTTACTGGAGAGGAATTAATATATGCAAAGATATTCTTGTTTGGCATTATTCTTGACACTGTGTTGGAGATATGCAGGAAATGAGACATGTAGTGGAAGGTGGAAGAAAAAGAGTGTGACTTCTTGTCTCCTCTCTTCTGATATACAAATTCTCCCCTCTCAAATCTTGTAATGCTCAGTGTAGAGCAGCAATGATGCTGGAGCTGACTTGTGATAAAAATGCAGTTGCAGAGCAGTGGTATTGCTGGTGAGGTTGTCTGGCAGTGAGGGAAGAAAACCCTGGGCACCCTTGGGAAAGGAGGATGGTTGTGGAATCATAGAATTGTTTAGGTTGGAAAAGACCTTTCAGATCATTAAGTCTCAACATTAACCTAGCACTGCCATGTCTGCCACTAAACAATGTCCCTAAGTGCCACATCTACATGTGTTTTAAATACCTCCAGGTAAAGTGACTCAACCAATTCCTTGAGCACCCTGTTTCAATGAATGACAACCCTTTCTATGAAGAAATTTTTCCTAATATCCAATCTAAACCTCCCCTGGCATGACTTGAGGCTGTTTGCTCTTGCCCAGTCAGTTGTCACTTGTGAAAAGAGACCCAACACTTCCTTCCAGATACTTGTAGGGAGCAATAAGGTCTCCCTGGGCCTCCTTTTCGCCAGGCTAAACAACCCCTGTTCCCTCAGCTGCTCCTTGTAAGACTTGTGCTCCAGACTCTTCCCCTGTCCTGTTGTCCTTCTCTGGACATGCTGCAGCACCTTACTGTCTTGTAGATGAACATAGGATTTGAAGTGTGATCTCTCCAGAGCTCAGGGCAAGGGGATGATCACTTCCCTTGTCCTGCTGGCTGCACTATTTCTGCTCCAGGCCAGGATGCCATTGGCCTTCTTGGCCACCTGAGCACATGCTGGCTGGGGTTCAGCTGCTGTTGACCAGCCTCCCCAGTCCTTTTTTAATGAGCAGCTTTCCATCCACTCTTCCACAAGCTTGTAGCACTGCATGGGACTGTTGTGACCCAAGTTCAAGGCCCAGTACTTAGCCTTGTTAAGCCTCAGCCCAACAATCCCGCCTGTCCAGATCCCTCTGTAGAGCATTCCCTACCCTCCAGCAGATCAACATTCCTTCCCAACTTGATATAATCTACAGAGTGACTGAAGGTACACTCAATCACCTCATCCAGATCATCAGTAAAGTTATTGAACAGAACTGATCCCAATATTAAGCCCTGAGGGACACTACTTGTCACTGGCCAGTGGTCAACAGCAGTGGCAGCCCTGTGTCTGTCTCCCTGGTGCTGGGCAGGAGATTCTCCTTGCATGAGCTCAGCTGGGGATGCCTCTGCCAAAAATGAGTGTAAAAATGGTATTTGTTGGAAGGTCTGCTCTTCAGTGTTTGTTTATGCAGCGTTCTGGCAGTTGTGTGAGGCTCACTGCAGCATGCGGCCTTGGGCTTTGCCTCAGGTCACCCAGCACGCTCATGCCACACCTGTTCCATGGGAGTTGCCTGGGGCAGGGAATGGCAGCCAGGGCCTGTCCCACCCCCAGCCAGGAGCAGGTGCCAGGGGCACTGGGGCAGCCCCAGCCCTGTGGCTGAGCCAAGGGCAGGCTGGGATGTGGGTCTGGCTCAGCAAGGCTGTTGCTGGGCAGGGCAATGGGGAGCTGGCCCTGCTGGGATGTGGCTGGGCAGGGGCTCATGGCCCCAGGAGCTGACACAGGGGGCCGTGGGGATGGCCCTGCAGCCCAGGCTCTTGAGTTTGCCTTCTTGGGCTGGCTTGCCTTGGGGTAGAGCCTGTTTTAGGGTACATTTTTATAGGAGCCTTTGGGACTGGGTGTTTCTTAACGCTATTGGGGGCAAATAGAGGAAGCTTTTCCTTCAAGGGGGAGCTCCAGGTATGGATTGTAGACTGTAATGCAGGGCTGTGGGTTATGTTAACATGTGTGTCATGACTGAGTGTTTGAAGAGGTTGCTGCAGCCCCAGCTTTGTTATCATAACCAAAGTGGCCATATGAACCCTTATGAGAAGGTGTGTGTTGCACCATTAATTTAGTTTTTATGTGAAGACTTGTTTTTTTGGAGTGCCTTTGTTCAGCCATGAAACCCATTTAAATGTCAACTTCTAAAATGCATTTCTTATTTTAATTTCCTCACATCACAACAGTTTGATATGCTGAAAGGTTTTGCTTACGACAGGGTCTTTGTTCCTTAGGCTGAAATAGCTGTAAAAGGCAGAGTAGGAGACTGGAAGGGAGAAGAGGGGCAGGCTAAGCCCAGAGTCCCTCATGCTGCTTGGAGGCCCTGCACTCCTGTTGGGGACTGGCGGCTGGCTGGAGGTGTTAAAAAGAGAAAAGAAAGTAAGGGCATGGGTCCTTTATCTGATCCACTGTTCCTCCAGAGGCTGGCCATGCAATCTCCTCCCATCACTGTCATGCAAGTGCAGTGGTAGGTAACACAAGATGACAGGAAGTATAGGAGCTGATTACTTTTCTGGTTGTATCTTTGTAACATTTAGAGTACTACCTGCAAAGATTCCTGTAGGTAAGGAAAAAAAAAAAGGATTAATTTCGTTGGATAATAGTTTATTTGCAGCAATGTAAGCTGGTCTTGACTGCTGCTATGTTAATGGTACCTTAAAGAAAACTATCAGCAGGCTAGCAGCAGTTTTGAAAACAAAAACTTACCCTGCTTCATCCTATTTATGTCCAAAGAGATGAACATTTCCAATCCTAATGATCCATTTAACTGCCAGGATTAAACACATCTCAAGAAAAATTATATGCAATTAAAAAGGAAGAAGCCTATTAATGTAACATTGAGACTGTGTGATTGAGGACAAGCAATTGGAAGACAGATCTTTAAAACTGAGGTTAGTTTTCATTTGACTTGTAGAGAATTTTATTCTTCCTGTTTCCCAGATAAATATGTACATTGCATTAATTCTGAAGCACAGTCTGAAGTGCTCAATGGTTAATGAACAAAGCTTTCAGCACTAAGGGCTAGCTAAGTATTTCTTCCATGTCAGAGTTGGAAACAATCACTTTATGACACATACTTGATGGTATGATCCTACTGGCAGGTTGTTGGAATGATTAATCTTTTTAAGCTGTGATTAATTGTAGGACCACCTCCATTTACTCTTTGTAATTCCTGTTTCCTATGTGTGGAGTTCCTCACTCTCGTCAGAAACAAACTTCCTTGTGAATTGCAAGCTTCTGCAGGGTAGCAGGCTTGTAGTGTACAAATGAGTTTGGTGTTCACCTGGCATATTTCTTTGGTGTGCAGGACTGCCTTTCATGTAAAACAGCCAGATGCAGAGCAGGTGCACTGCCCTGGGCTCCTGGATGCAATGCACTTGTAAGCAGCATGGATCACTGTGTACTTGGGCACTTCAGTCCCATATGCCTGTTGCTAGGACTGCTGGTGCTTTATTCCCATGGGGTTTTTTTCTGCATTAAAGTGAGCTGCTTTTTATTTCCCAGGGAATTGTGGGAACTTGTCTGTTCTTGGGGCATGTTTTGAGGGGGAAGGGAAGAAGATATTGTGGGAAAGCATCAAATAACTGAACTTGCTTTAGGGCAAAAATCAAAGGTCTATAATCATCAAAAGGTGGAAGAGAACTAGCCCACAATAAAGCAGCAGTGAGGGTTTTGCCTGTAGCTCCAAATAGGCCAGGGTGGCTGGGAATGGAGCACTGAATGCAAGGTGGACTGACTACTTATGAGTGAGTGGGAGCTCATTTGGAGAAATGCATCATTAAAGGCCAAAGCTGACTTACTATAAAACAAAATGTTACAAGAAGGCCAGAATAGTTTCCCATGAATAAAAAAGTTAAACGTGACAGGTACCATTGCCTTGACTTCTAGAGCAATGTGAAGGTGCTTTGATGTAAAGCTTTGGCCCAGAGGTCTTCTCACCTAAGCCAGATTGAATGTGCAGGTAACATCAGCCACCAAGCTGCTCTTACTGAGATATTGGTAATTTTTAACTGCCACTTGTTTCTCCATACATTTGGAATCTTGGAGATTGGAAGCTGAACCAGCTATTATTTCTCCTTTGCCTGTATCTGAAGTGTTTCAGGGCTTCGTATGAATATTCCCTATTTGAGTGCACACATGGATTTTCAGTTATGAAAAGTAGTTATTTTTTATTTATGTGTACTTTCTGTTTGATTGTTAAGAACAACAGCATGAGGGAACTGAAAAATTAACCTGCATTCCTTAGTGCATTTTCATAAGTAGTTATCCAGATCTACCCAGCAGAAACCACAGAAGGAAGTGAGTTTTGGTCTATGTAGAAACAAGGTGAAACTGATGTCCTAATTTTTATAATTAACTACATAATTGTTTAATCCCTTTGGAAAATGATGGTGTACATTTGTGTACTTTGGTTTTGAATATTTTTGTTTTACAAAGTATCTTATGACTTGGCTTGTCTTTATTCAGTGGTAGATGCCAAATGCATTATATGAAGCATCTTCAGCATTTTTAAAATGGAATAAATATAGAAATAATCTTGGCACAGCTATCTCCTTCTTGCAGCTGAAGTTAATGGGGATTTTAAACAAAGGGATATTTGGTTTGTTTTATTGCAGTGATTGGCAATGGGTTCTGCTGCCTTCTTATTACTCTGTATTCCATAGGCCAGCCAGAAGGCTTGTGTTAGCCTCTTCTCTGGTCACAAAATGCCACCCAGTTGCTTTATTTTGCTGTGCTGAAATGACCAGGCAAGGACTGCAACACCCATTCCATATTCAGTGGATTTTATCCTGTGGACTCTTGTTCTGGAAGGCAGCACTGTTGATTGTGAATGTAGGATTTATTAGTGTCCTGACTTGTGTGCTTGGCACCATGTGTGCAGAACTGAACCATTTGTGCCTTATCTAAGCTACCTGCCTGTGGGAGGAATATGGGTACAGTGTCTTTTACACATATCTTCTACAAGCTGTGAAGATGCGTTTGAGGGGGTTGCTCCATCTTCTGTCTCCTAAACCATCTGGACTTGGAAGAATTTGAGAAGGATTAAAAGTAGGTATTCAGCAGCTTTGGGCAGTAATGAGAAAGTGGGCTCTTCAAACAGTATCCAAATGTAGCTTCTTTAGAAACATCTCAAACTTTTTTTTTCTTCTTTGTCTTCAGAAAACAGTTCTCACTCCTGCAATCCTGTATGTTGTCTTTGAACCAGCAGATAGAGACCTCATAAATGGCCCAAGCTTACTAAGCCCTCTACCAGAGGCATCAGACATTTCCTAGCTGTTGCTTTTACAGTGAAGTTCAATAAACGGGCATGCAGGGATGGAAAGTGTTTGCTGCACTGGATGAATTTATGTTTAGATGTGCTTGTTGTGGAGACATTCTAAAAGTGGTTAGGTGAACTTTAAACTCTGCTTGCATGGGCCATTTAAATGATTAAGAAGACTGGCACCAAGTGAAGGTCAGTGGGAAGGAGCTGATGATACCACTTTGTGCTGACTGACCCCTGTGCCAGCCACTGTATTCTCTGAGCTAGGTTTTAAATGCTTTGATTTGGTTTGCTGAAGCAAAGCTTGCCTGTGGAGGTTGCATATGTGTGCAGCCCAGTTCTGCTTAGTTGGAGCAAAAAGTCTATCCAGGAGCTTGGATTCAGGCCAATTACTGCATGAGAAAAATTCTCATTCTCCTCCTGTGTTTTTGCATGCTCACTCAGCCTGACCAGCTCTTGGAAAAGAACTGGTGCTACTTTAGAATTTGATGGTGTCAGTCGACTCATCCAAACTTATAATTTGAAACTGGTTATTCTATTATTAGCTGTAGCCTGAAGTGATTTTTGGAATCCACCTGTCATTTTGATTATGCTTACTCTTTATTTGTTCTGTTTCCTTGTTCATTGATATGAGAAAATATTAAAGAAATGTACATCCCTTGCAGCTTGTGGCTAATGTGGTATGCTAGCATGTTTTAGAATGCCTGAAAAGAGTTTTAAAGGAACCTGGTAATGTAGGTTGGACAAAGAGCTACCGCATGCAACCATGACTATGCATGGGGAGTCCTTTGCAGCTCAGGCTTTTGATTTGAGAGGAGGGAAAAGAGGGTTTGGAGCTACCTCAACACTGATTTACCACCACCAGTTTTAAACGGGTCCTCTTCCACTGCAGAAAGTCTTTTGAACTGTTACAAGGTATTTAAAAGCTGAGCAGGTGCTTTTTTTTTTTTTTTTTTTTTTTTTTTTAAATGGGCATAAACACTTTTTCCAAGCTCAGGACAGCTTGCTGACCTCATTCAAATACAAATCCTGAAAGCTGCTTCTCTGGCCTGTATGAGTTTGGATTGTAACTAGATCAGGGTTGGCTGCATTTTAAAGGCATTAAGTTTATTTATTTCCATTATTAAGCTAAAATGACACGTTAGAAATGTTTGGCAGAAAAATTTGTCTGTGTGTGTCTTCTGCCATGCTTTTATCACCCTAGCCTGAAACGGGCCAGAGAGATGATATCATAAGTCAATGATAACTGTAGAATTAAGCTGCTTATTTTCACAAAACCTACCACCCTCAGTGCATCTTCACTAAAGGGAAGAACTTCATCCTTTTTTAGTTGGCCGTGAATCCACATAGGTAAGTTGTTATAGCTTCTACTGTATTCTTGAAAAGGAAAAGGCTTTATTTGGGCACCTGAGAATCAAGACATGAATTCCAGGAAACCCACACTTCCTTAGCACTGGTGCTTCCCAATCCATGTCATTGTTTCTGCTTGTGTAAGTATAGACATGAGGAATTCAAATGCAGATGTGATACACAGCCTTCTTTTGAGTAGCTCCTTTGTTGGATACTGACAGACTAATCAGATCTTTGTTTGGCAGATCTTTGTTTTGTGGTTTGTTTTTGTGTGGTTTTTTTTTTTTGGGTTTTTTTTTGTTTTTTTTTTTTTTTTTTTTTTTTTTTTTTTTTTTTTTTTTTTTTTTGTGGAAGACTGTTTCCTTTGAAGTTTTATTAAAGAAAATTACCTGCTAGCAACAAGTCCCACACTGATGTGAAATATTGTCAAGCTACCAGTCATTCCCTGGATCTGCTTTGTTGATGTGCCATTTCATTGCTCTTTGGTGTGCCACAGTGTAAAAAAAGCAAACCACATACAAACAACAGAAAAAATGATCCACTTGGAGATACACCACCTCACTTCCCCACATCCCAGTGATCCTGTATGGTACACTGGGAGTACCAGCTTTTGTCTACAAGAAAGCTTGTGGAAGTCATCTATTTTGGGATGCATTGGATGTAGTTTGTGCTGAAAACTACTTTGACAACTGAAATCTTTTAAAGTGGAAAACAACAGAAACATGAGACAGTAGCAACATGGAGCTTCCTCTCTTATCTTTTTTTCTCAGGGAGGGAAAGGGAGTGCCTGACTTTGATCTTATTACCTTCCTTCCACCTGATTCTCTGTGCGTGTTCACGCAGTTTCATGTCTGGAGACTTGATTATAATTTCTGGTGTTCCTGAAATATCTCCCATTTGAGAAAATCTGTAGGCGGAGATGGAAAAGCCTGTGAGAATCTGGAGGAGCAAAGATTATAGGAGTCTTCCTCATTATCATGTTTGTGTCCAGGCTGATCTTTACAAGGGCTTCAAACCTTGAGACTGTGTATTTGTAAAAAAAGTAGCCAGTTAAAAATAACTTCATTATTCAACAGAGTATTATACTTGGAAATCAAAGTTCCTCTGAACTGGCTATTCTGTATCAGACATAGACTAGCATGCAACTGGTACTTTAAAAATGCACAGGAGTGCTTTGGGATTCCTTTTGATGGCAGCAGTTCTGTAACCATGACTGTAAGGTCAGACTCAGTGTTTGTGTAAGGCAAGCGATTGCTTATGGCTGTCATTTTGTCCCTGGAATGGAAATAGGCTGCTGCAGGTATTTGGTTCATATGCAGGTGTTTTGTAGGTGTGGGCCAAATAAGAAGGAGCTCTACTGAAGGACTTTATTTTGGATTCCTTACAATTAGTTCCTCAGCTATGCCCTGTAGGGTAATGATGTTATGTTTCTTATATGTATGTCACTGCCACTTGAAACTCTGGATTTTAGAGTATATGCTAAGTACAGTGTCAGTGAGAACACTGCTGTCCTTCACACTTACCATTTTATCTTAAGTTGCGGTGTTTAACTCTTTGAAGTTTTCTTCTCCTGCATTTCCAATCCTGTCTTTAATTTCAAAGGTGTAGTAATGTGAAAGGATTGCAAAATAGACAGCTCTTTGTCTAAGATGTACTAGTGATAAAAAGCTGGACTAGAAGAACTGTTTAAGAACTGGAGCAGAAAGGATGCTCAGATTGTATTAGTTCCTTTTCTTGGTATCTGGAAGTAGAAAATAATTTTCTGCCAAGAAGACTATTACATTATATAGAATAAATTAATTAAAGTCTGTCCAAGTTAAATGTTTGACTTGAGAAGGGTTAGGGTTGTGGGGTTTTGTTTGTTTTTTGTTTGTTTGTTTGTTTTTGTTCTGTTTTGTTTTTTGTCACCAAAATTTATGTTTTTTTAGGTGGTCAAGGTAACCAGCTGGTAGTGCCCATCTTCAGAACTTTTGATGTGGTAGTAAAATTATTAGTCTTAAAATACGGTGTGACAGATGGAAACATTAAGTTGACATTAGTTGTGATTTGTAATGTGTCTTTTGGTCAAGCATTATGAGCAACACAATCAGCCAGCCCTTAAGACAGTGTGTCCTTAGTCCTATGTCATGACCCACTGGTTAACTTTATCATGGTCTGAAGGAAAGCACTCTGTCCAGATTTCCTGGACTACAGTGATGGTGTATGTTGCCTTCAGGATCAAAAATAGCAGCAGTGAACTTCAGCTACCCCTGTAACAGAAGGATGTAGGTCTTCCATGTATTTCATGAGAGATACCATTGGCAAGATTCATTTGCTGGGAGGCAGCCCTCTGTGCTATAGTGCTTGATGCTCCCTTACCACTTTCTTGTTGTTTACTGTAGATGGGTGGTTGCTCAATCATAGAATCAGTGAATGGGTTGGAAGCGACCTTAGCGACACTCCAGTTCTAACCCTCCCTGCTGTGGGCAGGGACACTATGCAGTAGACTGGGTTGCTCTAGCTGCCATCCAACCTAGCCTTGAAATCATCCAAGGATGGGGAATAACACTTCGAGGAATGGGGCAGGGTGCTATTTCTATGGTAGACACAGAAGCCTGTGGTAGACATAGAAAGCCAGGTGAGAGAAATCCCAACTTGTGAGCCCTGGGCCTTGATAATAATAATAATAGTAGCTTAGCTTTAAAATATTGCCCAACATAAATGATTTTGATGAGATGAAATTCTTGTTCTGGAAGATGTCTGCTCCTGAGTTAGATATGACTCTTTACATGTTAAGTGGCTTTGTGTGTATGAGTTTTAGTTGTCATGTGATGAATGTGTGTATTTGATAGCAGGGAAGGTGAAGAATGGAGAAGGCTAACCTCCAAATCTTTCCAAGAAGCAAGATAGTTAAAGGAAAATGAGACTAGGAATGAGCCTCTGGAGTGTGAATCCAGGTAAATTCCTTGAATGGTTCCTTGAGAGTGTGCTAGAGGCTAGACACCCAGCTAGTGTTGTCCAGAAGGACAAAACGTATCTTGGTCTCACTTGATGATTTACTCAAGCTGTTCTGTCTTGTTGCTGTAAATATATTGTATTGGCTGAGTTCAAGATCTAGAAATTTTGAGCCTATGTTACACAAATCATGAGGTAATTTAGAACAACAAAGTTGGTCTGTCTCTTTACTCCTTAATTGCTCTTGCCAGCAGCTTTTGAATGATGCCAAAAAACTTACTAAGAAGGTTTGTTAGGCAGTTGTTACAGTCCTTTTGCAAGACAAAGTCACCATTATTAGAGCCCTACTGTGATAGGCACTTAGTCGCAAATGCAAATGAGATTTAGTACTGCCTCAAGAATGTCTAGTGATAGTGACTGCAATGCACCCAAGTGAGATGGTGTTCAATCCATCCAAAAGCTGTTGCTAATCTCCAGCTTTCATCTGAGGTGGCTGGCCTCAAAATAGGATATTAAAGACGAGCACCATATTGGACCCTGTGAAGATTCTGGGTGGCAGAAGACTTAATAATACTTGGTTTGTGAACACAAAGGTGTCTTTCTAGAAGGACACTTCAAAACTTGCCTTTCACTAGCTTGCAGAGGTGGGAAATCAGCTCAGTGGATATAATCTCAAGATTGTATAGTAAAGTTCCCAGTTTGTCTGTTAAGTAAAAAACTGCATTTTAACTTCTAATCACAGTACTTTTCTGATGCACTTTAATGTGTTCTGGGGCCTGAAAGACACATTTAAGCTTTTAACCTCTCCTCATGGGGATTTTCAGAGATTTTTAATCCTAAGCAAATTTTAGCTCCTGTATCTAGGTGTAGTGCTAAGCAGGATATGTGTTGTTTTTAGCCACTGTCTGGGCAGGGAGCAGTATACATAGGCATAGCCTGGGTTCCTTGTGGCCCTTTGAGCAAAACCTGATGGAATTTTTTTTAAATGTTAAAACAATTAGCTCTGGAGATGGCTCAGAACAAGACCCCTACACGATGAGCAGGCAAAGAGGCTGCTGCAGCTCAAAGAAGTGGATTTTAGCAGAACAAAACAAGGTGTAGTTGTACTTATTACCAGTAACCACATCCTCTAATGTGGCAAAGCTTGTGCTCTTTGCTGAACCAGACTTCAACTCTGTTTGGTTATTTGTTTGGAGCATCTGTCTTTGTTGTGAGGATCAAAGTACTATCTAGAGGTACATGTGAGGTAAAGTGTCTGAGATTGTTTCAGGGTTTGTATGACAACAACATTTTTAGTGAAGAGAAGAATGTATTTTGAAATTTGACTTGTTAAGCACTCCTTTTAATAGGACTGTGTTGGTTTCCCTGTTTGTAATTCAAAGGCTGAGGACTTGATATGCAATTTCAATCTCAGCTCTCCTGATGTACTTGCTACACATTTTAAATTTTTTTAAAATTTTTTTAAGATGTAACCACAAGGTTTCTTGGTGTAGTGCAGATGATACTGGCTGTTTTCACATTTTTATGGCTTTTAATGAACTTGAGCATCTCTTAGCATGGTGCCTGGCATGCTCTGAATTTCAAGATTGGAGCCTTTGGAAAGTTACTTGTTTAACCTTGACTCTTTTGATGCCAGCTCTTCTAGGAGGAGAAACTGAGTTGAGATTGCTGAGATGTAGCTTAAAAATTTTTGGAACTAGCAGAGAGATGTTTTGTGTCTCTTCATAATAGCTGGCCCTGACAGTTTAACAGAGCTTATTGACCATCTGCTTTGTCTAGTTTGCCACATGGCAGAGTAACAACTAAGCCAAAATACTGGCGGCACAGTGTATTAATTAAACAACTTGCCTGTGAACGCTATCAAGATACTCATTTGATTGATGTTGTACATTTAACTTGAAGAGTTTTGTCCTTTCTCTTGCTGCAGTTGCTGGGTATTGAGCTGAAGACCATAGGATAACTGGTGAGGAAGGAGATGTTTGACTGTATGTTGGAGTCCCTCTCTGTCTCCTCGCCCTCCATCTTCTGTTAACTCACTCTCAACAGATGGGATCCAGAGTATATTACATTCTTGTTCCCCTGCTGCTACTACTGACTGCTGTTCTTTGTCTCTCACAAAGCTGGCAAAGGAACAGCTGTTTCATAATTTTTCTGTCTGAGGGGAGAAACAGCAATGGGGTGTGGGGGGAGAGGCTGAAAGACCAGCCATCTTGCTTGCATAAGACTAGAGAGAATTTCATTCTTGTCTCTTTTTAGAGAGCCAGTAACTCCTCTAAGAACAGATTTCATGTTCTTCAGTGTTTGTATTCCTGGAAATACAATGCATCTTTCTCCAAGGTGAGAGGAGAAGTTGAGAGTTTTAAGCAAATAGCACTGTATTAGCACAAGCACAAATAGCACAAGCAAATGCATGTACCTAGCTGGAGGGACCTGACTGTGGGCTGCTTGTTAGTGTGACTAATTCTGCTCAAAAGCACAGTGCCCTGGGAAAGCAGATTTTAAATCCAGACTGCTGGTGGCAGAGATGTGTAACATGCTCTCTGAAAGGGATGTGGTAAGACTTTGGCAATATCCAACAACTTTCTGCTTGATCAAGGGACATGCTGTAGGTAGCATCTCTGCATCTAGAAGATGAATCCTGTTGAGCTTGTTATAGTGAACAGATGGCTTGTTAATATGTTCTGCTGTGCTGTGGCAAGCCACGCTTCTTCAAGGCATTGCTAGCTACACTTTCATTGCAGAAATTTGTGTACATTCTCTTTCTTCTGATAATTTTCTGTAATGATGGATAACTGTTCATGCATATGTGGATGTTGGTGTATATTTATGGTCTGCTAACATGATCCTGAGGGGTTAGTGTATATGTGTGTGTGTGCACTGTGTATATAGTATGCTCTTGGATGGTGTAACATGAAATAGTGTTGCAATTCAGTGCAACACCAGTCTCAATTAAGCTACTGTTTGGCTCTATTTTTAATATAACTAAGCTGCTGGAAAGGCTTTGCACAGTATGGAAAGAACTTCAGGAGAAAACTGAAAGACTGCTGTACTCATTTGGGTTATGTCTGAAAAGCTGTTTCTAGTTGGCTGCAGACAGCCTCTGACAACACCCCCATGTTTTGGCCTCTGGAAACTCAGTGCTAACCAGAAGCATTGCTGTGATTGTGTTTGGGACTTCCAGGAGTTGCAGGACTGCATCCAGGTAGTCTTGGTGTGTGTGTTGCCCCACAGAACCAGGAAACTATTTAAGAAATGAGATCTTGAGTATATATGTGAGTTCTCTCCTTCCTGGGAATCTTTGGAATTCCTGATAATTGAAGGTGGCGCCTTCCGGCATTTAAGGTATACTTGAGAAAATTACATTCCTCTTAAAATCTTTTTCTTCTCCTCACATATTTTTCTTTTTGTTGTTTTTCCTTTTTTTTTTTTTTTTTTTTTTTTTTTTTTTTTTTTTTTTTTTTCTTCTCATCCCCGATATGTGGTAATTAAGATATTTAAGAGTAATCTTTCACTCTTTTCTTAACTTGATAACATGAGGATTATAGTGCCTCTGCGAGGGCTCCAACCCTGGAAATGAAGGGCTAGGCTTGATATAGCTTTTAAGAAGTAGTCTTTTCCTGGAGCTGTAGCTCAGTCATAGGAAGCAGTTTAAGCTGTTGTTTTCTTAGCACATACCTGGGAGCAGTACTGCTAAGAAGAAAGGGTGGAGGGAGTGAGTGCTCAACTCTTCAGCAGCCTGTTGGAATTCTCTCTCTTCAGTTTAGCCCAGTTTCAATTTCTCTGATTTTGCTATTGCCAGTCTGCAGATTCATCTATTTTAAGGGTCCTCATCAGTCCTGGGCTTGCTTTGTTTGCCTGCATTGCCTTTCTGCTACAGTGATTTGTGAGGACCAGCAGCTGTTGCATGAGCATCTGGAATTTTTATGGTTGTACTGGAAAATATTGCCTTGGAAAATACTGTTTGTATATCTGAGGAGCAGAGGGACACCTCAGTGCTTTGGCCCCATTCTGTTTTGGGCTTGCAAACACTGTCATGATCATGTATCTCACCACAGTTTTTCATTATCCAATATGAAAAGGTCTGTTACATGTTTGCTGCTGGCAAGAGAGTATGTTGTGGAAGATGATAGGCTCTTTAGCATTTAAAAAGTAAAGCTGTAAGTAAATTAGAAGCTTCAGGAATTACTTCGGTTTTCTACTTTTATACAAAGCCAAAACAACAAAAATCTTGCCTTACATTATACTTTTCTCCTTCTGTATGCCTTAAATTACTTCTCAGGCTATGGTCATGGTACTACAAAGCTTTTATTTCTTAAAAAAAATAAAATGTATGCATATCATCATAACTTCTTTTGGAATGCCACTAGGAAGAAAAACACACTTTCTTCAGCCTGTGACAATTTTCAACAATGCATATGATTAGAGATTGCTGACAAGTCCTGACTTTGCATGTTTATGTCTCTCTGAAAAATGGAGGCAAATATTTTCACATATATTTGACATCTGCTTAAGAAAGATAAATCTTGAAGTGAAGTTGAAGCAGGAGAAGAGAACAAGTTTTAGGCTGACCACAGCAAAGTGAGAGTTCAGTTGAAAAAGTGTGCTGTTTAGGGGTCAAGGGAGCTGACATGGGAGTTCCTGCTACTATGGACTTTCTTGGAAGGCAGGCTGATAAAACAGTTGTTGCAAATCATCTGCAGGCTCTGCCAAGGGACAGTTGCTCAGTCTGCATTTTCAAGATGGCAACACAATTTATAAGGTTTGCTGGCTGTTCAAAGTGCTATTCTTTGGCAGTGTGCAAAGGTTAGCTTCTCTTGGGGTAGGTAAATATGCTCATGGGGGCCTTCATAGTGAAATGGGTACAAAATGTGAGGGGAGCGTGGAGTCGGAAGGATTTGCTGGAAGTTTTCCTTTTATTTGGGCTTTGGACTTCTTAGCAGTTAATTCTTCTCTTGCATTTGTGCTCTGGTGGCAAGGACATGCTCTTGATGTGGAAATAGAGTGTCTCCTTACAACCCATTTTTGGAGATTCTCAGGAAAGTGTGAATGAGTGTACTTGAAACCAAATGAATGGCAAGGCATTTTGACAGACTCCTGAAAGCTTTTAAATGGAGGTATGCTAAAATGGTAACTAAAACTTAAATTCCTTTCAAGCATGCTACATTTGGATATAATAAAAGGATTTTGGAAAGAAAGAGTGGTTCAAAGCTTGCTGGCAATTAGATATTGACTAAAACAAGATAAAAATGACATGACACAGAACCCATGAGCACAGATGTCAGGTTGTGAAATGTGTGAAGGAAGGGTGGTGCTGCATGATGGAAATCCCAGTTAACAAACCAGCCGGGAAGATAACACAAGTGCAAGAAAGAGACCTGAATGATTCAGTTGGAAATCCCTATTTTGAAAGGAATGAATACAACATTACAATGACATAGAATGTAGTCTGAACTTACACATTCAGCCTCACCTTCCAGCACTTGCTTGTTTTCTCTATCTCTCAGTGATACAAAATTTTCAGATGAGACATTTATTAAATTTGAAGTGGTAATGAAATGGAGCCTTCTTGTGTATTTCTTACTGGCTTGGCGTACTTTGTCTGCAGAGAAATGCTGGGCAAAGCTGGCTTTTTCTAACTTAATAGAAGCATCTGCATTGGCATAGTGATGACTCTTCCTTGGAGACTAAGCAAGAATTTCTCAGCCAGGAGAGGAAAGCACAAAGAGGTATTCTGGATGTTAAAGGGAAGTGGCCATCTTTCTATTATACTGGGCAGTTGCATCAGTGTTGTAGTCAAAACCATCTGATTTTTAAGGGCTATCACAATTTTTGCTGAAGTTGTCAAATACATGGTAAAAGACGAGTAAATAACAAGGTGTATCTGACACTCAACTTCCATTTCCCAAATAAACTGATGGAAGTATTTAAATGAATGATGGGGCCATGGACCAAGCAAGGCTTGCCAAACTGTTTTTTGGCCAGCTAGGGATCCCTATAAACTGTTCCATTCCAAGTCAGAGCCAATTTTGGGTACTCAGTGGTGGATGCTTAATGGCAGGGGTTCTGAGCAAGTGCTTCCTAAACAGCTGCTCATACAAGAACTACTGTGTATGGACAGACCAGAATCAGCACTGTGACCCCTGACTAGTGTTTCAGTCACCCATTCAAGCAACAGATAAATACCAAACTAAAAATAGCAACTCTAGGGCCCAGGATAATATTTTCAGTCACCTACATAATAGGCTCTTTTGAAAACTTGTTAAAACACAGGATACCAACAAACTGATTTGATTTAAAAAAACCCCAAGTAGTGTGTGCGTGCCATTTGTTTTACCTTTACAAAATTCCAGTTAGCAGTTAATTAGAGGAAAAAATACTCCTGTGGATTCTTTGCAAATTACTTCTTTAGCTTCCATATAATAATGAATAAATAAATTAAAAAAAAAAACTGAGAGGGGAAAAATCTTGAACAGAAGTGGGGAAAAGAAAAGTAAAAGGATCTGTTATTTAAAGTAAAAGGATCTGTTATTTATCTTTCTTGGCCAAGGCACCTGCACAAGCCTCCAGTGCTGTTCATAGAGTTGCAGGCTGCATCCAACACTGTATGAGTTACCTCCCTGCTGCTGATGGGAGAATGCAGCCAGTGAAATGTGGCAGCCAGCCCAGGCATCTAAATAAAGAGGAATGGTCTTCTGAAAGAGCACAGAAAGCCTTCCTTCCAGAAAGAAAACTTGATGGGTGTGCTGGTGACCAACAGTAGGCAGTGTGTCTGCTAGGCAAGCATGACCTCAACTGAGTTGGCAGAGTTCTAAGTGCAATAAAACTTAGTTTTTCTCCTAACACACTATTCTTTCAAATAGCAGCTTTGTGGCCCTGCTAGCAGCAAGCAATCTGGAGAACTGTGGAAAGAGAGGAACCATGATTTCTTCTTCTGCAGAGGCACTCCATTTTCATATGGTCTATATAAACTCAAAGGCAACTCTGACAGTAGTGGTCACATTGATGCAGAAATGTAAAGTGAATTTTAATGTCTAGTTTGCCCAAACAGATTAAAGAGAGCCCCTGATCTCTGTTTGAAAATCCCATTGTTACCACTCCTGGGTGTAGGTGGGCTGCAATCTAAATTGAAACAACTTGTGGAAATTATGATGCTTCATCTGTTGCAAGTTGCTAATATTACAAATCTCTACCTTCAGGTTGATATAGCAATGTTTTTTCAACTGCTTGCTCTGTTGTTGTTGGGAACTGGTTTAACTCTGTGGCACTGAGACAGTTTAGTTTCTATATATTGAGTTTTTCTCAGAAACTGGCCCTGCCTCCCCTTCCCTGAGTAACTTCAGTAAGGTTTTGGCAGTGTTTGTACCTGTCTTACTGTGCTTTAGCTTAACTTCCCCTTTCCCCTCCTTCAAAAGCTGACTTTTTGACACAGTTGATTGTCTTATTTTTCCCTCACTCCTTTTACAGGTTAAAATGCTATACTAACCATGTTGTGATGTAGGACCTAACAGCTGACTTAAGTTTAGTGCCTGTAACTGTAAGGAGTTTGTCTGGGGGAAATCATGGTGTGTTGCCATTGTCTTTGTCCTCTAACCTTCTAATTGAAGGAAAGGCAAAACTGCAGTGGCATCTGCAAAGACAGCAGCTGACTGTGTTGAATGTCAACAGAAAGGCTTGTGTTCTGGGGGAGGGTGGAGATATTCAGGGAAGCTGGGGGGGGAGACCTGTGCTCTGGATGTGGATGTCCTTTCCCTATCCTCTTTCACAAAGACTTGCCCTTAATGGGAGCTTTCACAGGAACTGTATTGAGGTATTGATGTTTTTATCTCTGCCCAAACCCCTGATCCCTCCTTGCTGATAGAGGGACCCCACCTGGAATAAGGGTGCAAGAGGCTTGTGTCCTTTTGTATCACCTGAGTGCCAGGATTCTGCTGTTGCCATTTTTGTGTATTTACATGCTATTTTAGAGTAAAAACTTTGGGGTGCATTTGCTGCTTTAGAGGGACTGAATCTTTGAATGGAATTTGTAATTGGAATAGCATCTGTCTGTTTCATCTGCTCTACTGTCACTTGAGAGCCAAGAGGAGAGGCTGATCTATGACAGTGCCAGCTTGAGACAAACAACAATGATTTACAGTCACTGAGGCAAGAGAAAGAACCAGCTTGGGTAATGAGATGGAAAAACTTGGCTTCAGTGGGTGATCCTCCCCTGAGTATTAAAAATATCAGTTGATAATTGCTTTAATGAGCTTCACAACTAGTTTTGTGTGAACTGTGTGTACTGTATATCCATTGCCATATTAATATATTTTCCACTTCTACTTGAAGTCTGAAGTTGCAGCTGTACCTAACTGCAGGCATGTACATGGACATTAAGATGCTTTTATACTTGAGGGATTCCCAGAACTTTTCAGATGTTTAACACCATGGTTTTTATTTGTAATTGTTTCTAAGTAAGGAAGTTTGAGCTGTTTTTGACTATTGTTAAGTCACATTAATATAAAGGATTAGTGTTCCAATTGCCCTAGGGTGATATCCGTGTATATAGGGTTTGTCCTGCTTGAGATCATTCTGTTCTAATTCCTTCTTTCTTACCATTATTCAAACTCAAATCCCACAAATCTGTGACCCTCATTACTTACTCTTTCTAGGCAACTTGCAAAAGTACTAATTGACAAATCATGTCAGGTAACATAACTCACAGAGGGAGCATGTCCCTGTTGTTTGACTCTAAATTTCTAAATTTGTTATTATGTAGACTGATTAAATCAAAATTTTGTGCTCATCTTTTTTTTTTTCTGTAAGGAACATACTGCTCAAACTTGTCTCCTAACTGTATGACAGGAAAACATAATGGAGATGGTGATGGTTATAGAGGCCAAGAATTCCTAATAGTGCTCTTTCAGGGAAGGCAGACTAGGCTGTGGGATAAGTCATGCTTTTTCAATTATCCAAGGAGTATGGTGGTATCCTTTTAACATATAATCCTATGCTTTTTCTTATAGTGTGTCTCTCGCTGGGAGCAACACACACCTAACTTGCATACTGGCCTGGATCTGGGATGGTGTTAGGTTATGCTTTAGATCTTGCAGCTTGAGAGTGCTCCCTGTTCCCTGGCTTCAGAATCTCCAACATATTTCCTAGTTGAGATTTCCTTGTAATATTGTGTGTACTTCCTAATATAAGCTTGAGGCTTTTTCCCACTTATCTACTAACCAACGCAGGGGAAATTGGCAGATGCAGACAGGCTTTTAAAAAGCTGTTTCTTTCTTCTCTGAGCCAGGTGGTTGTGGGCAAGCTTTGGTCTGGAAATCTAATTGCTGTGATAATAAACCATGGCACTTGAATATAAATGCTCTGCCAACAGGGTTTGTTCTCCTGGTTTTAAAGCTGCCCTAATGCAGCTATGTTTTCTGGACCATGCAGTTTGTGCATACTGGCTGAGCAAGCTGTGATCCAGCTGTGCCTGCCTGTGTAAACACCATCACTGTGTGTGTTTAAGTGCCTGTCCATCTCTCTCACCTTTTCTGCAGCTTTGTTTCATCCTCTGTATTGCTGGACTTGGCAAATTCCAAGGTAAGCTCCCCCTCTCCTTCACAGCAAGGTTTGTAGTCCTCCATGCAGAGCTACGTAAGCATTGTTCTTGGCATTACTCTTGAATTAATAATTGGTAAACACACTTAAAATGTTGAACTAGTCCAAATTGAAATAATCTGAACTGAAGAGATTCAGAGTATGTGTCTGCCTCAGCTGGAATATCTTGGAAAGCTTTTTAGGTAAGACTTGAGTTACTTCTGATGTTGAGACTACAATCAGGAAATAAAAGGGTTTTCCATGTTGCTTGAGGACTTTCAACAGCAGAGTTGAAACTCTGGTATGTGCGATCTTGGAAATTTAGGAGGGACCACATTTGCTGTGCGTTGGAGATTCCTCTGGCCATTTTATGAAAGCGTTCTCAGTTTAATCAGGGAACTCCCCTCCTCTTTCACTTGTGCTTGTCATGTGCCTGAACTTGTTGAAGTTTGGCAATAAGCTCAAAGATTGTCATATGTGAACAAGCCTGCTCTGTGGGGAACTAGAAGGGGCTGGGCTCTTGCAGTTTCATCTTGGCAGGGAGCCCTCATCATGGTGCCTGGGAGCCGAGTTGCTCCTTTTCCTGCTTCCAGCAGTCCTTTCTCTGGCCCTAGACAGGAGTAGAGGTGGGAGAATTTTGCAGGAAACAAGATGTTAAAGTAAAAGCTGAGGATTACATTTTTAAGAACAGGAGCAGAGGGCAATGTGTAGTGGAGGATAAGAGAGAGACTGTTGTTCTCCAGACCGAGAACTGTCGGTAGGGCTCAGAAGACCTTTCCGTGCTTTACCGGGAACTTCAGGGGCCCTTGTGTTCGCAAAGTGTTACCTCCCTCTAGTGGTGTGTGCACAAGGTATGGACTGCCAGCTCCGGGGTGAGGGTATGCCGGATCTGGACCGTATAGATCAAACACCGTGTCCTTGACTTTTATCCAGCTCTTCACACCTTGTTATGTAGACGTAGATGCATTTGGTGCACCAGTGAGATACTGGGCAGCTTGCATAAGCCATTCTGTTGACAGGTGTGCACTTAGTGTCCCTCCTTTTTGGTGTATTTAGCTGGATCCATGTGATGTCAGACTTGAGGACATGCTCAGCAGAGATTTCTGTTAAAGAGCCACACTGCCACAGGTAAATTATGATTATTCATAAATAGCAGGATTATTGACTCAAAATGAGTGGAGAAATCTGGTAACTTTGCCTTGAATGTCTCTGCACTTTTATTCAATAAATAAGTGATAGAAGAAGTTAGACTTGCTGTTGGTGGAGGAGACTGCTGCTCTGGTTAGAACAGATTGAGTACAACATGGGTTTTTTACCTCTTAGTTGGAGCCCAGACAGAATGGCATGTGCTCAGGTGTGTGGGGCCTCTGTATTGCCTTTGAGAGTCCAACTTCAGTGACTGGTTGCTAATGAGATAAGTGCCTGATGGGGGAGAAAATATTATGTAACTTCATGCAAAGATTTTATCATACTGGGAGCAGTGTCCTAAATGTGTTCACTGATTATCAGCAGTACAAACTAATATTCACTGTTGCATGAACTGCTTCACCTGGACCAAAAGAAATTACAGCTAATTTTTTTTTTTCATGTCCAGCATTAGATCATCATGTCTGCTATGCCATTACTGCTCTGAATATTTTAGGATTGGAGAAAACATGCTGTCATTTAGTAATTGGGTTTTACCACTGAGGATTCTTGTTCTTACTGCAAATTTCATGAACCCTGGCACTTCTGAGTATCTTCTTGCTGTCTTCAGCATCCTTTCCTAATCTTCTCTTCCTCATACCAATCAATAGGAGCACTCTTTCTGTCTTTCAAATAGCTGTGTATTTTGACTCTGCATTTAACTAGGATTGGATTTAAATAAAAAAGGGCTTCCTTTAATTCTGAATTAATAATTTTTGATCACTTAAACTATCCTTTTTTTTTTGTTTTCACTTTTATCACTTTTGTCTTCGTGCATTAGTCCCCCCAAACAGCTGAATGCTTTGAAACAAGATGCATGTAAGTTTTTCTTTTTTGTTTCCTAAAAATTACTGTTTGGTCATATTCGTTTACATGGACTAAGTGTAGTCCATTCATAATCCCACCAGGTTAGATTTGCGCCCAATGACTTCTAGTCCTGGTAATTTATGGGGTTTTTTATTTGTCATCCTGACATTTGCACCCCTGTCTTGCAGTGCCATCCATATCTGCAATGGACTGGTTAAGAGTTGCCTTTATTAAATGTCTGTTCTAAAAATGAATAAATATTTTCATATATTAAATATGGATATTTCCATATTTCCTGGATATTTCCAGAAAAACTGGTCCTATTTTCTAATTTGGTTTTGATCACTTACTGGCGATCTTCCAGAACTCCTAGAGAAGTCCCTGATTCATACAGTCTGAAACTTTCATATGTCTGAATTGTATGGTCATCTTTCCTTCCTTTTCCTTCATTTTTCTCTTGTTAGCGTTTCCTGCTGTTTCCAAACTCAAATGATAGCTTTAACTTTTCATGCAGCATTTAGCTTCTCCTTTCTTTCCCAGATTTAAAATGTAAAGTAAAAATCAAACAAGCCTATTTAATTATTTCCCAGCCCTGCAAATGTGATGATGCACAGTGAATGACAGTGAGGGTCTGGGATAATAGGTTAATTTGCCAGTTGGATTTATAGTGGGAAATTATCCATAGGACTACCATTGACCTTTGAATTTTAAAGCCTCCAATAAATGTTTAATTAGTAGATACTTAGAATGATGTCAGACCTACTTTTGCTGTACTGCAGGTGCTATCTTCAGGGTCAGCAGACTGGAGTGTGCAACTGTTCTTCAAGATGCCCCTGCAAAATCCAGCCCTTTGGCTTAGACTGCTGTGGGAGCTGGTTTTGAAGACCTTTCTCTGATCTCACTAATGGATGTTCACCTGTTTCTGTTTCATTCACCACTGCCAGCCTGAGAGGTTGTAATGTCTTAAGCTGCTACAGCTATTTACTGCTTAATGCACATCTGGGCCCAAGGTCTTTTGTCAGTAGCATGCAAAGAATTCATGCAACCTAAAGAATAATGGGGCTGTCTTTCAATGCAAGATTGAATTTAAGTTGCATTAAATGTCAGGGAAGTTGTCTTTGGGATTTTCTGACTTTTGAATGATTAAGCAGAAATCAGCTCATGTTCTCTGCCTGCATTGTCAATACAGACCGCAGAGGGTGCTTAAAAGGAGAGTGTCCATCCTCCTCTCCCCCAAGAGTTTCAGTTGATAGATTTTGCACCCAGAACCCCCACACCCCTTCTATTTTAGCTTTTCTGGGGGCTGCTCCCTGTCAGCATGCTGCTAGTGCTTTCTTGCCCCCCCTTCTCCATCATCTGCTGTTTGCGTCACTTTGTCTCCCTCTTAGTGGAGCAGAACTGGTAGCAGTGTTTGTTTTTTTGTACAGCCTCATGACAGTAACAAGACCCTTAAAATACCATCCTTTGGCTATTTGCAGACCCTTTCAGGCTTGGCCTATCCCAGTCTGTATCTATGCTGAGTTGTAATTGGAGCAACCAGACTAATCTCACCAATAAAATCTGCCCAACAGAAGGCATGACTTTGTCTTTCCTCCCTCTGCCATTACAGCTGTTATGGAGTGGTCAGGCTCATGACCTAAGGGCATGTTTTTTATGCCTAATGTAAAACTCTTTGGATCATGCAGGCACAGTAGTTCAGATAGAGAAAAGGTGTTTTGATTTGTTTGTTCATTCAGCCAAAAAATAAGAGCAAGAGTTATGTTTTTAGGCTTCCCCCTCCATTTGTATTGTGTATCCAAGTTCAAATCTGCTGTGAAGTGAAGAAGAACACATGATCTTTTACAAAAAATGCAACTTAACTGAATGTCATTGTGTCAGGTACAATTATAGTTCCTTGTTTCAGAAATATTTGTAATTTAGTTTTTGTTATCACTTTCTGTGATGTACTGAAGCTGTGTTACCTCTCATACCAAAGTTTCAGTGAACTGCTGGTGCAGTTGCTCTTTGAATTGATGGAACTGTGAACCTTGAAGATGTAGGAGAAAGTTGATTTGAAGAAGATAGGAGGGAGGAGGGATAGAAGCAAGGATTTCTTCCACTCAACTGGTACCATATAGTGTAAAACTAACCTTCAGGAGCACTCAACTTATGAAGCGTGATCACAAAAAAACATTATATACCTTCTAGGCAATTTCCCCTCACTGCTGTTTTTCAACATTGTTTGAGTTTGCTAGAATGCTGCTCTAAGAGACGGGTGTTCAAAATGCCTATCTGACAAAATATTCAGTGTGTTGAACAGCACTTCTGAATGCAGACAAATGCTCAATTGCTATTTACACACTTCAATGGATGTGTGTTTTGATAAGTTTACAATATTAGCAGTAATGCCAGATACCCTGTCTTAACAGTATTTAGGCTGAGCTGCTTAGATAAAATGTTCAGGACGTTTACTAACCGTGTGGGGAATTTCTGGTTCTTGGTGTGATACACGAATTAGCATACAGTTGGGATAGTAAGCTTCTAAGTAACTGTACCACTGTTACGGAGTATTCTTTATTCTTTCCAATACTGATGGCTTTTACTGAATATATAGACTATGGAACACTTCTCTTCCTCTTGTTTAAATTGCTAGTGAATCTGTTGCATTGGGTTAGAAACTCCGATATTTCCAGACTGTGTTACAGTAATTGGTATCTTTACTTCAACTCAGTAAATGTACACGCTTCCTTTCTGACCAGGCTGATTGGGCAAAGGTTGTGCTTCGTGTGGTTTTGTTCTTTGGGTCTAACTGCATGCATGACTCCACTATAGTGTCCCTGCACACTTTTCTTCAGAGATGGGGAATGGGGAACTTAATCATCCAACTTCTGTCCTTCCTACTCACACTCAAAGAGATGCTCAGTAGTTGGCATTTTAGCTGGAGTTTGGTACAGCTAGTCGCTTGCCACTTTGGTGCTTAACTTTGTTTGGATTAACTTGAACTAACTTATCTTCATAGCTAATGTTTGGATTTCTACCCAGTAGAAGAGTAATTTTGCTATTAGCTGAGGCAGTTGCTATTGGAGCTGTTAGATTCTTTCAGAATTGTTGGACCTTCTGCAGCTTGCTAGAACCACATTTTTAAAAAATGCTTTTTTAAAGGATCTTGAAAGGTGTTGATGGGGTACAAGAAGGCAGCAGCTGCTGCTGTGATCTTTTTGCTTCATCCTGACTCTTAAGTCCACCCTCCCCTTTGGAGACTTTCAGGTCCCTGTTTTCATTAGGTAGGTGCCAAAGTAATGCTGCATCAGCGAATTGATTGATGGCCGTGTACTTGTGGGGGAGGAGAGCCTTGCAGTGCCCATGTGTTGGCCTAGATGGAGGAGGGGCAACAAAGGAGCTGCGTGCCATGGCACTGAGGCTGCTGTCAAGGCTGCACTTGGTGTGGAGAGTGGTTGAGACCAGAGTTTTGTATGTGCAGCAGGGAGCTGCTTAGAAGTTTTGATGATGAAATATATAGAATGGCCTGCAGAATGTTTTTTGTGTAACTGAAAATGAAATAAATGGTGATTTCTGTGGATGATAAATTCTTATTGGGATTCTAGAGCTCAGGGGTCCTTCAAAGTATGTGGACTTCTGCTCTGACTTGGGGAACAAGGCATCTTATGTGTTGGTGATGCAAAGAGAGAAAGAAGTGTGTGGATGGAGGAGGTTTAAGAAAAATTCTCTGAAATACTCTATGCCTTAGACTTTGTGCTTCACTGAAGGTACTGAAAATCTGAGTTCTTCTGATGGAGCAAATATGTCATCCTTGTAAGCCAACTTTACACGAGGGAGATCTTCCACAGTGTTACCAAGTAAAGCAGTCCAGTCAAAATGCTTTCAGAACAATTTTGTGGCTTGCTGCATTTGTAGTCTAATTTCTCTTCCTTTTATTTTTTTGTTCTTCATCCTCTTGCCAAGTACTGTGAGAATAGCATGACTTATCATGCTGGCCATGACTTAGTAACATGTCCTGGCTGTGAACAAAGGATTGTTTAAGAACTGTCACCTCCTATGAGGCTGGGGCTTGGCCTGATGCTGGCCTGGGAGCAAGGAATCAGGCCACCATCCCCTATTGATTTCCTTGTCTGGCTCCAGGAGGATGGGTTTGTGTGATATCACTAGGCTGCTTTTGGTGTTAGTTAAAAGATAGCTCTATGGACTAAGTGGGTATTTTTGCATTTCAGGAAGAAGAAATGCCAGAGGTAGAAATTGACATTGATGACCTTCTTGATGCAGCCAATGAAGAGGAGAGAGCTCTCAAATTACAGGTAACATTATTTTATTATTTTAAATTGGAAGTTGGCTGAAGTAATGCATCTGGATCGATATCTTGTGTTTGATTGAATCCACTGTAAATGTAGAATTAGAATGGAGAGGTTCCTAGTCTACATAGTCTACCAGATTATTCAAAGGTAATCAAAATCCTTTTAGATAAAAAATTTTTGGAAGGTAGGTGATAACACTAGTAAATAAAAGTTCAAAGAACCCAGTAATAGAGGGAAATATTCTAAGCCAAATTAGCCTCATTCCAATTTGTACAAGGATATAAAATAAAGAACAGAAAACACAGGAAAATGAAGAACAGCACATGGAAAAAGCTATATGACTGAGAGTTGGTTATGATGATCAGAGAGTTTCTGTGATGCACTTCAGCAGTAGAAATGTGTATACATATGTATACAGACCAGAAATCTTCCCTTGTGCTTAGATTGCTGGCAGTTATTTCTGTCTATACCAGATAGAAATTGGAACCCTTCAAAAAGTTCAAAGAAAGGGCAAGATGGTCAGGAGCAGGAATTAGTTGGGAATTCAAAAGCTATCTACTGAAATTAAACCAACTCTCTAAATCTTTGAATCTTGTGTGAGGTAGTAGTTAATGAATGGAAGAATGAGGGGGAGAAGAAAAGAAACATCAATTGTCTTAATATATCTCTCTCTAAATCAATATATAAAACCAATAGGAAATGTCTCCATTTAAAATCTTTTCAGATGCACTAAGAAAAGGAAAAACTGACTCTTGCCCTCAGCTTGCTTCTGGGAGGTGACTAATGTGGTGTTTCGATGCAGCACATCTCATTTTAGTGCCTGTTAGCACCATTTTCCTGGTGCCCACTGGCCAGCCACAGAGATGTGGGGCATGGCCCCAGGCTCTTTGCTCAGCATTCATAAATAGCTTTGCTGCTTCTGCCTAAACTAGCTGCAGCAGCCCCCTACTAGGAATGACCTGCTAGGAATAACTAACATCTCTATTTCTGCATTGCAAAGACTCTCATGTCCTCACAGAAAGCTGCCTTTCACATGTCTGCTCCTGGGAGAAATGTTCTTGGATTCTCCTCTTCTTCTCAGTTTTTCTTGGAGACAGGGATTTTGTAACTTCCTGCCTGGAGAAAGAACCCATTATTTCTCTCCTGTTACAAATCATTCTGATCCACACAGGGAGCAAAGGTGACTTGTATAACTCTGGGTTTTCAGTAACATCTTCATTCAGTGATTCTTGTTCTTGCTCCTTTTCTTTCTCCCCTCCCTTTCCAGGTTTCATACCATGTTGTTTATGTTCACTATTACTCTGTATGGATACTGACACTTTCATATTTTGCTTCTAGGAAACTCTTGTAGATTGCTACAAACCAACAGAGGTAAAAGACTTTTTAAAAATGCTATTAACCTGTGGAAATGGTAGTTAAGTTCAAGCTAAAGTAACTTTATTTTTATTCTTGTGATAAAGTAACTAGATGAATATTAATGGCTAGCTGATAGACTTGGAGCTTTATATCCTGCAAATGTTTCTGCCTGTCATTTACTTACAGTAGAAATGTGATTGTACCCTGTGATCGTTCCCGCTGAACTATCAGTATTGTTTGCTGTAATGTCCTTACTGACTATACTGACTTTTAAAGCTGCCATGTTACAAAAAAACTATATATAGTCTCATCAGATGGCTAAAATATTTGCATGCTGGATTGTGATCTTCACTATTAAATCATTTAATTTTATCTAGGACAGTGAAAATTGTTCTGAGAACTGTTATGCAGATATGCAGCTCAGCTAATTATTTGCATGAATGGACTTGAGTAAAATTGTGGGATAACCTGTACTAGTAGGATTTAGTTACTCAACTTTCAACTTGTGTATCTATTAAGGTGTCCAGTGCCAATATAGCCTGCTTTTCATACAGTAATGTGTGCTTACTAGGAAGAGTAAATATTGTAAAAAAAACCTCTTGGACTCAATGTAAAAATCAAAAGTCTAGGTCATGGGTCAGTTTGTTAGTTCCATTTATAGAATCAGTTCTTTCCCAGGAGTGGCTGCTGCACAGTATTTAATAGAGGGATTGGCTTACAGGATTTCTCTTGTCAGAGACCTTTCAGCTGTGCATGACTAGAAGCCAGGTGTTTGGTTTTGAAACAAGGCTGCAAATAGATCGGTTCTTCTGTAATATCTGCAGCTGTAGCCACATAAACTGGTGGGGCTTAAGGATAGTCAGACTCTCAGGAAGAACTGCTGGTACGGTTGAATAGGCACTTCACAGTCCATGAGATATTTTCTTTTAGGCTTTTCCATTATTATTAATTCCTATGGTAGGTTGGGAAGATTCTCCAGATCTGCTGTTATAGTTGCTGATACAAACATTTTGACAGTATGGGGAATTGACCCCGAAAGACTCACCTGATAACACCTGTAGAGTTTGTTGTGTGTTGTATCTTGGTTGCCTTACAGCAGATAACATGTCTCCCATTATGGAGATGCCATAATGCCAAGTCTTCAGCTGTCTCACTGTAGTAATGCTACACCAGAGATGACCCTTCTCCAAGGGATGAGCCTTCTCCAAGCAAGTGGTATTGAACCTGGGTGGTTCTTCTTAAGATAGGCGTGAAGATGGATACGGCACGTGGAGCCTGACATGGCTCTTGTCAGAGGCTAGTAAGAGAAAGCTGAAGTCTTAACTAGGTGGCAGGAATAGTTTGCCAAGAGCTTAACAGAAACTCGTGCTGACCTCTTATTTCTGTGTCATCTGAAGGTAGAGATCAAATAGTTACTCTTCTTCCTTCTTCATTAAACATGTGATATGAATGATGTTTTTAGCTTTGACCCAATGCAAGGACAGATTTTAGGGAGCTGATAAGGGTACATGACAGATGTCAGCAAGTGTTCCACTGGAAACTTTGGTTGTACAGGAAAGATTTGTGCCATACTGGTGAATTAAGTTGGTGTGGCAGTTCAGAGGAAACAACATCCTGGACACATGTCTGCCCTCAAGGCACCTTGATTGAGGTGAGATTTTACTACTGAACTGGTGACTTGTGTCTTCAGGCCTCTGTGGATGGGTTGGAGGCAGCTGCCTTATCTAGGAGAATATCCATCTTCCTTTATAATCTTTAGAGATAGCCAAGTTGAGAGGGTACTGGGTTGGCCTCTTCTCCCAGGACCTAGTGATAGAAGAGGACAGTCTCAAGCTATGGCAGGGGAGTTTAGGATAGACAATAGGAAGAAATACTTCACAAAAGGGTTGATAAATGTTGGAATGGGCTGCCCAAGAGATTGTGGAATCACTACCATGGAGGTGTTCAAGGAAAGTACTTCATGCCAGTCTAGTTGACTAGGAGGTGTTTGGTTATAGTTTGGACTCAATCTCAGAGGCCTTTTCCAGCTTAAATGATTCTGTGAAGATAGTTTCCAAAATGAATCACATCCCAGGCCTATTGTACAACAGCAACTTTTCTTCATCTATGGCATGATAAGCCCAGTAATACTGCATGACTGGTAGCTTAGGCCACTTCAAAATAGTGATTTTTATCCTGCCATGTGTGGACTAAGAAGAGCCTTTTCATTGGCTTAAACTTGCTATATGAGGATCCACACCTTCTCTAGAAAATCTGCAATTTTTTTATATTTGCAGTCATTAAAACTATTGAGGTAGTTGGCTTGTGAAAGGATTTTTAGAAGATTTATAGATAATGGATAATGGAATTTCTCATGACCAATGAAATACAGTCTGTCAAGTGCACTTAGGGATCTTATCATCAAGGGTTACACCATTTGCAAAAAGTAATAAAAAGTAGTAATCCCTAACTGAAAGTTATGTAATATGATGGTCCTGCTGTTAAGAACATTAAGAAAAATGGCACAGGCAGAAAGCTTAATAATTCTAAGTTCTTACCCAACTGTTAAAAAAACCCTCTAAACCTGAAAATGTATGTCTTAAGTCAGTTTTGCTTAGTATCTTCCATTTAGACTAAAGGTTAAGGAAAGGCTGAGGAACTTCTGTATGTACCCTGGACTGACTTTTCATCAGAGGAAGCTGAGTTATCCAGGTCACTTAAAAGATGGAGAGTTCCCAGCCTCTTAAATAATTTTGCCAAAGATAATAGCTGGCAGTAACTTATGAGGAAGTGTTACAAAACCTTTATTCTAATGGAAATACAGCTAGACTTTTGAATGTCCTTTAAAGTATTAAAAGCTTTCTTTAAGTAGCAGTTATGACTGTTTTAATTTGTATGAAAATATGCTTAATGTGGGACGTTTATGTAAAAGCTTATTATGTACACAAACTTAAAGGATATAGTATCTGCTAAAATCAGTGCCATAATCAAATTTTGGATCTGAACTTTTGTAATTGAAGAGGAGCAGGGAGCAGCATCCTCTTCCTGCATCATCTGTCTGTCAGAGCAGTCAGTTCTTCATACAGTCCTACACATCACCTGTGGAAAATCCCACTCTGACTTTTGTCAAGCAGCTGTTTCAGTTCTGTCTGATGTTCTCTGTCATCATCTGATGGTGGAGGATCTTAATGTTAGCAGTGAATATAACAAATTTAAGTATAATCTGCAATCTTGATGATGATGTTTAGATACTTCATAATACTCTTATTTAGAATATGAAGACAGTTGTTGTTGTGAAATCAATGAGGTTTTTTCAAGGCATATATTTTGAAGAAGGCTGACTGAATCTGTATAGCTGTTATCTCTGCTATTTGTAACAGCAAGGCCGCTCATTTAGACTGGGCATTGGAGAAAATGTGAAATACTTGTGGCTGATGTGAATTAGAGCTTCCACTAGTGGGACTGCCAATGTAATGACAGGAGAAATTACAAGGAAACTCTTAAACTACTTTGGGAGAGAAATCCAATGAGTGAGCAATTTTTATGCTTACTGACTCCAAAAGATGCAGCTGAGCAACACAAGGTCTGCAGATAATGAGTGTTTGAAGAGAATTGGATAAATTAGATTTGCACTTTATTTACTTCTTTCTTTTTTTTATAGAAACATAGAAAGTTTCAGATCAATGTACTGGAGATCTCTGCCATTCAGGCAGGATCTATTTTGTTAGTACAGTTCTTCACTTAGTGCAAAATCGGAGAAAAAGGAGATGAAATTGCATCATTATAGAAAGTTACATTCTGGAAACTTCTAATAATAATTTTCAATGTGGTCTGCAAACAAACTGTTAAATTGTTGTGCATATTTTCTGGAGAACTGGGGCAGAGATTTAAGTTACTGACTACTCAATGACTTCAGTGGTTGGACCATTTCAGCAGCTTTTAACACTTTTGAAAAAGATAGAGATGCATTTTCTTAACTGTATGTTTCTGCAAGTTTAATTCCTAGTTGTAGCAAATGAAAAGCTTGTGATGCAATTTCAGAGTGGTCTAGGTGCTGTGGTTTTTAAAGATAAAAGCTGTTTTGTGTATTTATTGGTATAATGTATGTTTTTAGTATGCAGGCATGAATAGAAAGCTCAATGCCTCTGATATTTTGGTCCTAATATGTTATGAATTATTTTAAGTTAATGTTACTGTTTGCTTTTCTATATAATTGCAAGGCAGCAGTATGCTGGATACCCACAAGAAGCAATAGTCACTGCAGATGTGTCCTAAAACCTCAGTGCAGTGTGGTGCCTTATCATGGGCAAGCCAGGGCAGGTGATGGGTGGTAAATTATTAAGTCAGAGCAAGTTTATTTTGTGTCCATATTACTTGAAATGAAATAGGAGAATTTATAGAGAGAAAAGGTTAGAAAACATGCTTGTTTAAAGGCAATGCAGGCAGATGGATTTCCAGTAAAACATGATTTCTTGTTCATCCATTTGACCACTGAATTCAGTGAACTAAAACTTCTTACGTGCCTGCTGAGATCTGCCCTATATTGTACTACAGCATTGGAGGGAATTAAGCTTGCATGCTTTCATTTCTGCAGGTACTCATGAATACAACTTATAAATACCCATAGCAGTATCAGAATGGACAAGAAAGTGGTGATTTGACAAGAATAAGCTGTGCTTGTTTACATGCTGCTGAATTGGAGAATAATTGGGATGCAAGTCTTTACCGTAGCTAAGCTTTGTGGTCTGTAGTTAGTGCCTTATACAGAGCTCACCAAGAAGCTAAATTGCTGCAAAAAATTCATGCTCTGCATGCTGATGGTGCTGTGGCCTAACTGGAGAGGGGCATCATTCAGTGAGGTTACAGAGATGCTGCACTGATTCTTGCTAATAGAAGGCATCTTCTGGCCCTGTTCTCCCAAAGCAGTTCCTTTCTTTCTGTACAGTTGGCTTTGGGGTGGTTTGAGCCCCTGTGGAAGAAAAGGTGTTCAGCAGCAAGATGGGTTATTTAGGTTCTTTCCCAAGTATATCTGTGGGATTGCTCTCCAGGCTGACTTTAGTTTTTACATCCAACTAATGAAGCCATCTCCAAGAAATAGCCTTGGGCAAGCAGTTATGGAAATCTTGGGTTTTGACCTGGCTACAGGGAAGTAAAGCTGAAGGAGAGCTGACTTAGGATTCATTTCATGCTTCAGTGAAGCAGGAGGACTAGCAACTCTAAATTTTATTTTAAAAACTAGTGCTACTACATGTGTACTGTTTGAGGAAGAGAAATCTGGAGAGGCAGAGTCTAATTAGTCTCCAGAATTAATTGGAAGACTTGAATAGGAACCCTGGAATTCATTGTCTGTCAAATGACCTTATTAAAACAATGAGTCACACCACCAAAGCAGAGAGGTGAAGTGATTTCCTCCCCTTTCCTGAATTATCATTTCACCTTTGTTTTTTGCCTTTATTATTTTTTTGCCTAAGGCTGAATATAGATGAGTTCAAATGAACTATAGATTAAGTCTGTCTCTCATTAAAATTTGCCTTTAGAGTTAGAAAGATGTCTTCTAGAAACAATGATTTAGTGTTACAAATTAACAAGGGTGCCTCCTTATAGAAAATCTGTAAAAAAAATTTTTAACTAAGTTTCCATTCATTTTTACATTTCTTAAAAAATTTATTTTTTATTTTATTTACCAAGGCACAAAGTGCTGGTATGAGGTGGTTTTGTTTTTTTTTTTTTTTTTTTAATTAGAAGTGCATGTAGCCTTGTGTACTCCTGGCTATAAAGCTTCAAGGAATAATGAATAAGTTCTTGAATCCTTAGCTGAATTATTCTTGTTTTTTAACTCCATTAATTAAGTCAATATATATAGGTAGATAATTCAACCTGTATTACAGAAGTGTTTCAGCATAGATTAGTATGTGATCAGCTTTCAAACATCTGATGCTAAATTTCAGCGTATCTTTGTCAGAGGGGATTTCATCAAAATTCTCTGTTTAAAATGATTTTTGTCTAAAAGGTGGAGATAGATGTGGATATTAAGTCTTGACTCAAATGGCCACAAGGAACAACACTGCAATTTTTGAGCAATGGCTTAAGAAAACAAAATTGGTGTTGCTGACATAAACCTGAGTTGGTTAGTTACAAAATGAAGGTTTATTGAAATGCTGTGAAGTCTCCTTTCCTGCCTCCATGAGGGAAAATGTGCATCTTTTCTAGAACACTACTTTTCCTTTGTGGGGAACTGCAAAGCAAGAAAGGCACAAGCACTGTAGCACAACTGTGTTAATGACAGACAGCTCCATGTAAGTGTCAGATGCAAAGTGACATTTAAATCAGAAATGTGCTGAACCAATATTGTGGTTTGGATGTCCATGGGAAGTGCACAACAGTGCTAGTGCATTATGCAAAATGTTTGCCACATGCAAAATGTTTTTGTTGGTCTTTACTCTTTGCTACTGCAGACCCTTACTTCAAGAAAAGACCCCAACATTCCTGAGGTATAAAGCATTTTAAATTATATGTACTTCTTCAAATTAATACCTTCTCTGCCTTAAGAATAATTTCAGTTGCTTCAGATCTCCTCTTGGGGGTTAACCCTGCAGTTTGGTTTATTTTGGCAGCCTTAAGAAGTTTTCAGGCCAGATTAAAACGTCAAGCAAATATCTTGTTTTGCAAAAGAAGGTGCTTGTGATAACTCTTCAAAGCAAAAGGGGAGGCATTCCTCTCTTTTGCTGTAATGTCATATTAAAAAGCATCTGACCCCTGGCTACATTTCATATCTAAGGGAAACTTGATCCAAACTCTACTGTGTTGTGGGAGAATGGGCAGAGGAATGGTAGGGTGGGATGTCCCAAATAACTATGGAGTACCATAGATGTCCCTGTCCAATCTGCAGTTACCCTTTCCCATAAGGCTCTTACTCCTGTGAAACTGCTGGAGAGTTTTCAGATGCAGTGCTTCTTGTAGAGTATTTGTGGCTTGAACAGACAACTTAATAAGTTTTTCTAAGGAAGAACTGAGCTTCAGCCAGAGCTGTCTTAATCTGATGGGACTGTAGTTTTGGTGGGGTTTTTTTAATGGAAAAACTTGTTGAGAAGGCAGTACAAGTGACAATTAATCCCAGGTAAAAATCTTCTAAGATCGCTTTAGGAGTTTATTTCTCTAATAATTGTACTGCAGGGCTTTATGTAAGTTTGATAGAAAAAATTCTCAAGTGTGTTTGTGTTTCAAGCAGCACCATGCCATATAATATTGCATTACCTAACAGGTCCTTACAGTGATGGTATGATGACACAGAACTAATGCAAAGTTTGTTGAAAGCTGTGAATTTTCAGAGTAAGCATGTGTCCCTCCTTCTTTGGATTTTCTTAGTGGAGAAGTACCAGATTTTAAAAGTTTAGAGGTTGATATTGCAGTGGCTTGTGCCTTTGTGAAATAAGACAGCTTCAAGAGGATGGAGGGGGAGGATTTGGGGGTCTTATGAAACCTGTTTTTCTGGTCATTTTATTAGGCTGTCTCTCCAGATGGGAAGCATAATACTGATATGCATAGATGTATTCCTGAAGTGGCCTTCACTTAGTTCAGGGTGGAGACCCCATTGTTGTGTGGGTGCTTTGCTGCTGTTCGTTGCAGCCACAGGTAGTGTGAATGCAACAATAACCACGATGCAACAGTACATGCAGTTCCCTATAGATGTGCATAGTCTGTCAGGAAAGGAAACTGGTTTGTTGGGACCATGGTCCCACCAGAAAAACCTGACATATTTCTCAAGTTAAAATACACATTTACACAGTTGTTTTTTATGCTGAGTGTAGCTCCTTGTAATGCATGTTTCAGTGTGACCTTTTTTGAAAGGTCCTGTGTTGTCATTTAAGTGGTGACTTTGTTCACTGGAATTTTTAACTTCAAGCACTCATCCAGGAAATCATGCTTTTAGTTGTTTCATAGAATCATAGAATGGTTTGGGTTGGAAGGGACCTTAAACATCATCTAGATTGACTGCCAAGGGCTGGGACACCATCTAGTACACTCAAAGCCCTCCCCAACCTGGCTTTTCACATCAACGTAACTGAATAATTGCATTTCATGTTATAGCTAGCTGATTTCATAAGAACCTTTTTTTTTGTATACATAGTACTGTGAATAAACACTATTTTCCCAAGGTGACAGTAAGGAGGTTATTTAGCTTTTAATGCACCTGCAAGAAATTGTATACCAAAGGAAATTTGGATAATGATGCAAATCTGTAAGCTTCTGTTCTCACACAGTTTAAAAAGAGGAAATCAGCTGAAACTGGGGAAAACATCACCAGAAATAAAGGCCTGGTCCATGAATTGTTTGTTGTGTTCTGAGTTTTGGGGTTTTTTTTTTGGGGGGGTAGGGGGTTGGTGTTTATTTTCAAAGTAGTGTCATTCACTTAGCTGTGCAACCAGTTTCACCCATCCTAAACCAGTGGTACTACCTGTGGCTCCTTGTTCCTGCCTTGCCTTGGACTGTCACCAGTGTTAGGGTGGGCTGAGTGGTGGGCCTGGTCAGAGGGCTGAGCCAGCTTGGAAAGTAGCAGGGCAAGAGGAAGAACAGCTGAGTTTTTTAACCAGATCAGCTCTCTTGTGCAGCTCAGTATGCAGCCAAGCAAAATACTAGTTCCAGCATGGAGAGTGGCAAGAGAAACACCTCCTTTGGCAAGAGTGCTGATTTCTGCACAGGCTTAGCTGTGGAAGTCTTTTTTGACTGTTTGCATTGTATCCAGCCATAGGTTTTGCTTCATTCAGTAGTTGGTATAAGGCCCTGAGCAGTAAAAGTCTGAAAGATGGGGTATAGCTGAGCCAGCACAATCACAAGCTCATTGTTCACACTTCTCTCGAAGGGAAGGATGTGTATAAGGTGATCAGGCCAGAGAAATTCCAGCTTAGCAATAAAAGCTTAAATAAAAATGTGTAGTTCACATTAAAAAAAACCCCACTCAATTATGGTATGGGATCATTAAAATTACTCATATTTTCTTTTTTTTTTTTCCTAGGAATTTATCAAAGAGCTGCTAACTCGGATAAGAGGAATGAGGAAACTCAGTCCCCCTCAAAAGAAGAGTATATAAATAACTCAAAGTAACAGCACTCTGTAAAAGACATGTCAAGGGAAATGGGACTTTGAATACAAGACCTTTATTAAAATAATTGTCTTTCTCCACAACTTTTTTGATTTTATTCAGTTTTGACTCAAGGAATTTTTTTGTGTGTTTTAAGGGTTCTTTTTAAGTGTCAAATTTTTTTAATCAAAAATATCAACAATTTGGATGCTGCTCAACTTTCACCTGAGGATTACTGAAGCAAGTGAAGAATCCAAGAGTTAGTGATGAGGGGCAGCAAGCCTATGTGGTGAATCAGAAGATCTTGTAAATTTACAGAGCTAGGAGACTTCTCCTTGCAACTAGTTGGATAACGTTTCTTAAGTTGGTTGTACATTTAACTCATGGATGTCAAGTTTCTTGTGCTTGTCTGTACATAAATTTTAAAGTGGGTTGTGAATACTGTTTCACATGGATGGAAGGAGAAGTTTGTTATAGTAAATTATTTAAATGGTGGTTATTGCAAATTTGCTACCAGAAGGTACCAATTTAGATTACTAAAATGAATGCTGCCATTTTTCTAAATACCCTTAAAGCAGCCCAGTGAAGAATCTCATCATATCTCCTTGTTTAGACTGCAGTATATGAAAATTGGGAGTTTTAAGGGCTTAATTTGTAGACTTTAAAATTATTTGATTGACTTTAATGCTTTGCCAGGATCACTTCCTCTCCACCTCATGGTGTCTTGAAGCTGTGCTAACCTACTGAATATGGGCTTGGAGTAATACCTAGAGAAATGTCCATCACCTTTTAAAAGCTGGTTCATGCTTGAGGAAAGGCAGTGATACCAAAATGAATTGCAAGTACTGTATTGCATTTAATGATGTGGTCTTAAACAAATGCAAATTCCTCTCCTATAAAGGTAGACAAAGAGTAATACAGCCTTTGTTTATGGCTCTGCCCTGAGAAGTGGGGAGACTTCTTAACTTGGGCTCTCTTACTTGTAAGAGCAAGAACAGAGATCCCTGCTCCCTCCTGGAAAATGTCCTAACTAGAATGTTTGATAAGCTACCATTTACTGGTAGGTGACATTAGTCAGGCATTTTATATCAAGGGTGCTCTGAACATATTTTATTTTTCAAAAGAAGTACATGTTTGTGAATTTTATGTATACTGGCAAGCTTTTTTAATGTATTTAATTTTGTAATGTTTACTGATGATTTTATTTACCAGATATTTACTCAAATAAATGGAACAACTTGTGACTTGTTACATGTACACTTTACAAGACTACTGTTGCTGAGTAGGTTTGTAAATGGAGTTGCCTGTCAAAAAGAGAAGCCTTGTGAGGTGGTAAGTATGTGGGAACCCAGTGTATTGACCTTAGCTGGCTTTTAATGCACTCAGTATCAGTCAGCCCATACCCAGTATCACTCAAACTCCTGGTGCACAGCTTCACTTCGGAAAGTCTCCTCCAGATGAGGCCTTCCTTCCCTCTACCCTAGGGAATTTAAAAAGGGTGGGGGAAAAAAGCTTGGAAATTCTTTCAGATAAATGCTGATTAATTCAGGTAACCTTGTTTTTGTCCACTGGAGAGGGACAGTAGGGGAAAGCTTACACTGGGTGCTCTCAGTTTCCTAGTGAAGGTGTGGCAGAAGGGGGTCTTTCAGAAGGAGACACTCTACCTTTCTGCCTTTAGGCACCTTTTTGGAGCATCAAGAAATTCCAGCACCCCTGAGAAAAGATTCACCTGCAACATTTTAAATTTAAATCTTGCATCTTGCTGAAGTTGCAATTTAGGTCTGGTTTTCTAAGGAGTCACCCAGCAGATTTTTTTTTGTAGAAATGTGAAATGAAACTTGTACTTCAGAGAAATCAGGGGAAACTTGTGAATTCATCTGCTTCTGCTTCTGCACTGAAATCTCACACTATTGTTTTCAACATTATCAGTGGAATGTCTTTGGTTCTGAAAGAGGCCCATGTATCCAGTGTGTCTTGGTGCAAGAATCCTTGGTCTGTGCTCCTTGCAGAGGATCTCTTAGCTAGATCTAAATGACCAGGTTTGTATCAACATCACCCTTTGAAGGAGAGAATGTTACAAGAAAACTTCCTTAACTGCTGAGGTAAGGGGGCTTTTGTTAGTTTTGTCACTTCACTGTGGAGGCAGAAATTGATGGTGGTACAAAGAAGTCTTAATAGCAAGCCTGATGTTTGAGTGAGCAGGTACTTTTTCTGGAAAGCTTTCTGGTGTATAAACCACTGAGAGCCTGTTTTCAAACTGAAAACAGTTTAGTATGTCCAAAATGAGAAAAAAATCTTTTGATTTGAGACTTGCTGGAAATTCCTATGTTCAGAGTTTTGAACTGGAGTCTAAAACAACCCACAGTTTGAACAATAAGGGTTCTAGTAATTTTTGCATCCACAGATGCATTTTGTGACTGCACTGACAATTTCAAATACCGCTTTTTTCCTTTATAGTAACAGTATGCCAAATCAGATGTCAATTAGTGGCAACTGTACCAGTTCTCTGATTACCTACAGCAAAAGATACTATTCACCAAGATTTTTTCTTTCACGTTGTTTGACTAAAAGCTGTCTAACCAACTGTGCACACATGACGTATTTGTGTCTTTTATGCTATTCATCTTGCACTGAAGTACTGTGAAAAGTAGCAGTGTACCCCTTTAAAAACTAGTAGGTTTGGTGGTGCACCAAAAATGGTGAAGGCTGGGACAGTCTTTATTGTTTTCTAGCCTCATGGAGATGGGATCAGTCACTTTTGACAAGGGTTTCCTCTCCTCCAGCTTCACAGGTTTGGCTGTCTTAGAAGTGCCAGTGAGCAAAACCAAGCTCTAAATAGCTTTATTTTGCAGCTGGCCTGGTTTTCCTGGAGACTTGTGGAGTCTCATTCTTGCTAATTTTTACTTAATGGAGCTACTCTTTGCCTTGGTGTTAGTGTGAGGAGAATTGACCCATTCACTAAAGATTTAATTGTGCTTTATGTCTTTATACTGTGTGGGTGTTCTTGGCTCTGGGGCAGTATTCAAGGGGGATATAAATAGCACACTGTTACTGAAGCAACCTGAAATTAAATCTTACAGCCCAGTCTCTTCACTGTCTTGGCTGGACAGCTTTGATGAGAAGGGCCAAGTTGTTGCAATGAGAGCTTCCTCTGGGCTTTTTAAGTGGCTAATGAAAGAAACTGAAGTTCCTTCTTAAATACATAGTGAAGCTGAGGTTTTTGTTTTGGAATTTAAGTGCCTCTCCAGTGTAAAAAAAAAAAAAAAAAATTGCCTGCAACAGCATGTTTCTGGAGTCTGCTTCATGACATAATTAGCTTTTGCATGTTTTACAGCAGGATCTGATAGTTGGCTTAGAAAGAAAAGCAAAGTGCTTCTGTAATCACCCTTAGTGTGCCTCATGAGGCTGCAGTGACAGGGTGGTGTATTCCTGTCTCCAGAAGAAAGGACATGAGCCATTTGTCTGCCAGCCTCATTTTTTTCCTTCCCCCCTGTGATGGGGTTCAGTTCTGAAGTTGCCATTCACGCAGGGAACATAAGGTGCAATGTGGAAGGGAGAGTTTCTCTATTCTCAATATTGCAAAGAAAAGTAGGAGCAAAATATCTGCTCCATTTGTGCACTTGAAACTCTTTGACAGTCTTGGTAAGAATTCTTAGTACTTTATGCCAATAGGTATAATAGTGTATGTGAAATTGAAATTACTCAGCAATTTATTTCTAAATGGTTTCTCAGATTCCAGACAGTCTTAATGTAAACGTGCAGCTCCAGGGTAAAAAAAAATAAATATTGCCAGCCATATCAATAGAAGACCTGTTTGAGTGGAAGCTAGAAGAAAATGCAGGTCTTATTCTGAACAAACAGCTGGACATAAAAACTCTGGTGAAGTGCTGTAACAAAAGGAAAAATTGCCTTTTGGCTGCATAAGATTTGTCATTGCCAGCATCATGCACAGATTGTGTACAGGTACTGAGTAACTGCATGCAGTAATTTTTAGAAGGTGTTGAGATATAGGGAGAATGCCAGAAAAGAAATCAGATGTTGGGATGTCCAGGAAAAAAACATCACTAAGAAACTTACCTGTTAGGAAAACAGAAGAGTCGTGTGTAACTGCATGTATTTCTGTATGGAAAGAAAATGAGAGATGTCAATGCTTTCATGTATTGGAGAAAAACATGAAGAGGAGAAATGCCTTGAAGATGAAGGAAGAAAACTTGATCTGTTGAAGAAAATAGAGCATCCTGATGGTGATGAGCTCTTTGAGCTTGGTACTGTGGGAATAGACAAGATTGACTGTTAGTATAGTACATCTATTAGTATCTCCAAAATGAAATTGGATGCTTTTCTAGATAAGTTGTCATTGGACCAATTATTCAGTTTCAGTCAAGGTAATCAAAGGCCTTAAAACTTCTAGTCTTCTGCTTCATGGGGTTTGAGTGGCGTTATTTTTTTCTTTGATTGCTTTTGGTTTTGTTTTGGGGTTTGGGGGTTTTTGTTTGTTTTCTTTTTTGGTTGGTTGGTTCTAGATTTTTGTTAAAGCAGAGGAAACTAATAAACTGATTGCTTTGTATGATTGCAATATAACTACATGCTTATGTAGTGATCAATTCAGATTACTAATACTACCTACACATTTTATATATAACTCTACTACTTTTTACTTGACTTTCATGTTACTATTTTATTTTTTCTGGAAGTAAGCAAATAGTAATTGTGAATGTAATTAAAGTGCTATTGAAAGCTGGAGAGAAGTTGATGTGAAGAAGAGGTAATGTGACCAGAAAGTGTTTAGTGCAGTAAATTTTATTTTTTTTCCGCTGGAAGATCTGGTTATCAGTATGTAAATAGAGTGTTTCTGAAGTTTTGAAATTGCTATTTATAATAATCTAACATAGTGCTGATGGAATTTTATTTGTTTTGTGGGGTTTTTTGGAGGAACTAATGACCAAATTCTATGAACTTACACTGTTTACAGACTTCTCTGTTTTCCAACAAAATTGATGTTAGTTGTTTAAAGAAACTAAGCTATTTTAAGAATTATTTTTAAAAATGTATATAAGACTAAAATTTGTTTTAAATGTGCAGCTAACAGGTTTTTTTTTTTTTTTGCTATGCTAGTAAACTCAGATGTCTTACTGAATTGGTATTTTAGTTGAACTTTTACCTTCTCAGATCACAATCAAAAATATCCTGTGGTAGCCTTTAGCAGAGGTTTCAGTCTGCCCAACTGTATAATACTGGGTTGAACTTGAAGCCTATAATTACTTGGCAAAAAATGTAGGAGCTGATCAAGGAGGAGCTCTTCAAGGACAGAGACTTGTTCTACTATCCCTTCTAGGGTCAAAGGGGATATGAGCACAAGAGGCTTTGCAGTTTCCTTAAAAGATGATGCTACAATCAGTGTCAGCAAGGCTTTGGCTCTTGCAAGAGTTTTGTGCCTAGTTTCTGCCACTAACCATCCCCAATGAACAACATGTTTTCTGTTGTGTCTTTCCAGACTTAATTTCAACCCAGCTAAAGCAATATTTGCTAAGACAGTTTTGGTGCCCATTGTACCTCATGCTGTTATTGCCTACAGTGTGCATTATTTTTTCCCATCCCTTCAAGTTTAACATCTTGCTTATTTCTCTTAGGGATCTTTTACTACTAAGTGGAAATGGAAATGTGTTATGGTGCTATTTCTGCCACAGTGTTTCTGCTGTCATTACCAAGTCAATCCAAAAGGCTGGAAAAGGATACTGTAAATTTTAGTGTCTTCTGATTTATGGCCTCATACTGCTGGAGTTTACTCACTTTTTGCATTATTTCTTTATTTCCTTCCATAAGTTTTCATCAATGTGTGCGTGCAACTCAGCCACACATGATAAGAAGAGAACAAAGCTCCTAGAAGTAATCTGTTTCTCTTAAATTCTGAGAAAGAAATATAACAGTGGTTTTTATTTTTTTTCCTCCCAAATATCTGGAAGATGCATTTGCAGTGCCACAGGAATGTTCTTGTTTAGAAACCTGTGGGTGTAGTGTAAGTAATGAAAAAAGGGCTAAAAGGTGGCAGATGCACAAACTCACCAAATGGACACATTCCTTGTGCTCTTTAGGAAAAGAAAAAAGAACCCCACATCCATGTCTCCTGAGCTCGGTGCTTGTCAGTGACTAACCTACTTCTATTAGGCTCTACTGGGCTTTGTGCTGGGTGCAGGCAGGGACTCTGTGGAGAGATGAGTACTGGTCCTTGAAGAATACTGCAGATATGGGCACATTTGTGTAATTGCATACCAGCTAAATTGCTTAATCCTGATTCTGGTGTTTGGGCTGTTGAGAAGCCAGGGTTTCAGGCAGAGCTTTGCTAGGATGTGTCATCATCCTTTTCCATTTTGCAATGACTGTGATGTGTACAGTCTCTGCTGCCACTGCCACTAAGGAATAGTGCAGTTTCTAAGGAATTAAATTAGGAAAGAGCATGTTTTCATTTGGGAGGCACAGTAGTTTGTTAGCTGCCCACAAATGCCAGTAACTTTGTTCTTCTGATAGATGTACCTAAAAAGCAGGCCTTTCAAATAGGTATAGCTGTACATATGCTGTTACCAACTGGCAGTGTTTGGTTTTGTGAGAAAACGAAGCTGTTCAATGTTCTTTTTCTTGAACTAATCTAATTCATGTATCCTAAACTCCAGTTAACCTGTTAATATAGGTTTCACTGTCATAAGAAAAGCTTTAGCACCTTTGCGGAATTTTTCTGCTGCTGGTTTAGGCTTGGAACCAGGCACAAAATGATCTGATGTTGGAAAAAGGCTACAACTTGTTTGTAAGATTCCCCTCTTCAGAGCTGTCTTAAAAGTATTTCTGTTTCCATATCAACCATCTACCACAATAATGCTTGTTTTATAATGGTAAATCCTTAGAATTTTAATAATTTACCTCAAGTATCTGCTCTTCTGTTCTCTAATGTGCCTTGGCCAAGAACTGATACTTCAAGTATTGATTATTTCTTCATTTATGAAGTTGTACATTCAGCTCAGCACTTAGTCACTCCGAGGCTGGGTTTTTTTGTGATTGGCACAAGGGCAATATGTTCAAAATTATATGTCAACTCCTCAAAATTAGAAGTTTTAATGTCAGGATTAAGTGAATGTTTAATATTTTCCTCTCTTGGTTACCTTTGAAATCTGAAAATCCTGAGTGTTTCCTGAAATTAGTATGATTTTTTTCAGTTCTAATCTTGTTAGCTGTTTCCTAATTCAATTTAGTATTTGTATTTTTTACAGTTTTTATTTATAGTAGCATTTGGTATCTGCTCTAACAACTTTTCACCCTCCCTCAGAATTCTCCTCTCCTGTTCTCATCCTTTTGCAACAGAAATTCAGGTACATCAAAATTATGCCACATCTATAGCACCAGCAAAGATAACTAGGCAGGGATTCAAGAGACATAAAATAAATCAGATTAACCTACAGTATTGCTGTTTTTCTTTGCTGGGAAAATTAGGCTATCATGCCCAGCCCACTCCTGAATTTCACATCTTCTCCTTCTCACACAACAGACTCTTTCCTAGGAGAGTGTGTTTATTTTAGTTGTTTAAGCACCCAAAATAAAGCACTTAAAACTCTGGGATTTGGTTCTAAAAATCTCAGAGGGAACTAATTTTTGAGGTTGGCTTTTTAAAAAAATAAATAAGGCTGTCCTTTGTATCCAACCACTCAGACTTATTAATTAGAAATTGTGGTGCAACTGTCAAATATGCAGGGGGACAGGGACTCCAGATCAAACAGCAGGCATGGAATATGCTGACCTTTCACTTCTTTCAAAGTTTCCTCACTGTCTGAAGCTTGGTCATCTCTAGTGCTCAAGAATTATAAGACAAGTAAAATAGGCACTCTGAGGCTGTGGAATCCTGAATCTTTTGTAATGCTTTGGTTGTTCCTTGGGTTGCTTTCTCAGGGACCAGTTGTAATTTCTTCATACTGTTGATGGGGGACTGAAACTTCCTTTCCCATCTCCAGGAATTTCAGGAACATAAATCCTCAGAAAGATGCTAGGTTTGTGATAAAAGCACTAAAGCCAGAGACAATCAGGGAAAATAACATCTGTAGATGCTGGAGCTGACCTTTTTCTTGGTCTTCCACAGTGCCCTTTTTGATGCTCCTCATGTAGCCCGTGGAGCTCTCCCTGTGCTGGAGCTCAGGCCTGCTCGTGCACAAAACCTTGCAAGGCAGACAAGCTAGGTAAAATTAAAATATTCTGGTGCCATTTGGCATTAGATGTAGTTTACTCTTTACCCATTTCAATGCAGGCTACTCATTTCATTAGCTGGAAAGCAACCTTCCTTTAAAATAGGTTGGTGGTGAGGGCTTTTATATGTATCACTTCATCCCTGCTTTCCTGCAATACACAGGGACCCTGGTGGAAAAAAAACAGTTCTTCGGAAAGTAGTAGAAACAATCATCTCTCTCTTTTTGGTATAAATAGTTGAGGACAGAGAGAAGCAAGCTCATTTTTAATACGTGTTTAGATTGAAAGTGAGTTGCAGTGGAGCCTAGCTAACACCCCAAGCAATTATACTTCCAAATTTTGCCCTTTGGGGACAGAAGAAGGCTGTCAAATGCTGGGCTTCCTGCAATCAAAAAAGTCTTTTGAGTTCTTTTCATTTTTAAAAGGGGCACTTACTGAGAGCAAACAACTCTAATAAACGAATAGCAGTCGATGCTCAAAACTTGGCAGAAGGTTTCAGAGCTGTGTAATGGCATTTGGGAGATGGATACACAGCTTTCTGTGCCATGCTTTTGGGGAGCTCCATAGGGGGAGCAAACTGAAATGACAATGTTTCCATAACATCCTTTTGCTGTAAATGACAGATTTAGTGGGCTTCATTTATCCACAGATCTTTCCCTCATGATCTGGGACTGCAGTGGTGCTGAGAGGAAAGAGGCGAGGGGTTACTTTCTGTATAGAGCTTTGGACAGGGATTATCTTACAAGAATTGTGTGAGTGCTGTTGGGATTTATACAAATTAAACAGTATCTCATTCTCCAGTTCATGGGAACCCTCCCCCTTGTTAGGGTAGTGCAGGAAATTGAAAGGGTTCACAGAGGAAGACCAGGTCTGCATGGAAGGGCAGGTGATCCCACTGGTTTGTCTGGTGTCAGACAACTCAAAATTGAGCCAGGGGTCAGTGCCACAACAGCACATGAAAGACTTGAAGTTATTTCCTTAGACATAACAAATGACTGAGCTCTTGCATTTAAGGACCACAAAATACTCCACCCCACCCCTGCCATTTGTTGTCATTAATTAAACAGAATTTAGTTCTTCATCTGTTGTTCTGGTGCCCTCTGACCTGGTCAAGACTGAGATATCTGTACCATTCATCCTGTTTCAACCTAAAATTCTCTTACTCTGCCATTTTGTCATGTCTCCTGTGTCGCAGTTCTTGGAGAAGTGTTTTCCACAAGAGGGTATAAGACAGCATTTTGCATTGACCCATTGCCATGAAACTGGATGTTAATTCTTACTACTTGCATTATCCCTACATGGATCATGACAGTGTGCTATCCATCCCTGATTAGGGAAAGACAAAGTCTCCAGTGAGCACAACCTGCCTACTGGCTCCAGTTGGGACTCAGGTAAAAGACACAGATTCTCACACCTCAAGTGGTGTCAGCAAGTCCCGTGGCTGAAGGCCTGGGTGTGGGTGATGCTCCCTCCTACAGATCTCAGGTGAGCCTGTCACCAGTGCTTAGTCAGCAGCAGCATCAGAGGCAAGGAGCAGCTCTTCCTCTCATCTTCACAGAGCTCTGGACACTTGATGTGCCAAAAGCTTTGTTGTTAGAGTCTCCTGCCTTTAGAAAAACAAACGTGAACTCTCCTGGATCTGTTAGATCACATTGTCAAAAGAGGTTGTGATCCATCTATTTGACAGAAGGAAAGGAAATCCTGGTGCCCTTCATAAACTTCAATGGTAGTGCTTCTCAGGATAGACATCTATGGTATATCAGTATTTTTCCTTGCTTATTCTCTGATTTCTAGTTCCCTAAAGGAGTGGAGTTGGTCCTTTCAGCAGCTGACATGTCAGAAGCATTCAGGAGGAAACTGCAGGAAGTTGGCAGTGACTTGGAAAAATGAAGCAAATCTGCAGGGAATCTCTTGGCTGATTCAGTGGCTTTTTAACATCTTTCCCTTCCAGCTGGACCTGCCTCCTGGTAGCAAAGGCCCTGTCTAAGCTGAACACATCAGAGGCAGCCCACTGACCTCTTTAATTTCTGAGGATTAATGAAGTTTTACTGCTTAAGGTAAACACCTAAATTAATGCTGAGGAGCTTTGCTCACATTTCTCTAACTTTTTCCATCCTCCATCACCTTTCAGTTATGACTCACTGTCAGGAGTCATAAATAATGTAATGTTGTTAAAATAACTCAGAAAAATTTGAACTGTGTAGTTTAAGATCACTTGTGAAGGAGGAGCTGTGGCAGATGTAACAAGTGGAAATCCTGCTGAGGCACTGTTGTTGTTTGGTTATATTTCAAAGGTTTAAATGGGATTAAGGTTTTTATTATTATTATTATTAGTGGAAAAATAACCTTTATCCCACCAGAACATTAGACACACACTGTTTTTTTATGCCATAGAGGAATACCCTATGGGCAAATACAAGGTTCTTGTAGTCTAAATAGTCAAGCTTGAAGCTTATGCACTCTGAGGATTTTCTCTTTCTAGCAACACACACTGCTCATTCTGCTGCAACCTCGTTAAGGCCAAAGGTAGAGGTGTTCATAATTACTGCAGATTTGAAGTGCCTTGATTTATTAGTGTTCCACATGGGGCACTTTAAATGGACCTTTATTTTTAGAGTAATACTCTGCAATGTTTCACACCTGGAGCACTATAAAGCACAAGGCTCCCAGCTTGCTGGACATCCTTGAAAACCTTTGGAATATTGATGGGGATGAATGAATAGCATATGCCTAGGCAAGAATGTCTGTGACTGCTTGGTGCTAAAGCACTAAAAGAGGAAAATAATAATAATAATAATGCTAGCATCTGATTTGTAGGGCAGGCCAAAGACTTTTTCCCCCATAAAAATCTTGGGTTAAATTAAAAACAAAACAAAACAAAACAAAACAAAAAACCAAAAAAACCACACAAACAAAAAAACAAACAAAAACCTTCTCAAACCACCTTCTGTTATCCTAAGAACTCCTAAAAATTCTCTAAGGTAGCATTATGTAAAATACTCATTTTACACTGACTACTTCTTTGTCTCTGGTGTTGGTGCAGCACTTACTGCTATTTGAAGTGGGCAGAGGTGTTTTGGTGTGGTTGCCTGTCTCAGTTCAGGACATATGAGTATTTTTGCTGCAAAGGATGGTCTTCCTGGTGTGTAGAGTAGAGCAAGGTCATCTGGAGCAGCCTAAGGAAGGGAATAAATCAATGAACCAAGCAAAGTCAGTTGCTGGTAACTGGCTAAGAATAAAGAGTCAGGCTCGGGTATGCAATGTTCACTGTCAGCAAACAGAGCTTGAAATCCTCAAGCCAAATGGTGAATTTCTGAGCTCAGGACAGGCTTGGAGGAATTGGAGTTATTATTGGATCTCAGGATGCTGTGGTCTGAGTGAAGGTCAGCTTCAAACAGTGTTTGCTGACAAGTGCAATAGTTGAGTTGCTGTGTCAGCTGGCTTTAATGGACTTGATTGAAATAAGAAACGTTGGACCCTGAGTGTTGTGTATGAAGCCATTATCTCTTGGTTTTGTAGCCTCAATGTTTTTCCCTGCCTGGGAAATGGCAGAAAATCTTGTGGAGCTCTTTCTGACCCAGCTGGTAGGTAAGAAGGGACCTGAGTGCCTGACTGCAAGGTTTCCAGCCCAGTGAGTAGCCTGAAAAGAACTGGATTATTCACATGCACTACTAAAATCCTATAGATGCTCTGGGAACGAATTAGTACATGTGAGGTTTCTTGTGTGTTTAGTCTGGTTTTAGATTTATGTATTGCTCTTTTTTTTTAACTGGTTGCTCTAGTTAGGTAACACTGCCTTGACGTACTTGCTTTCAGATGTTGGTAGCATGCACTGGACCAGGGCTCAGTAGAAAAGTAAAATAAAATATTCCTGACCTGTTACAGAGAGTGTCCCAGATTGCTCCTTGCTGTGCTTGCCCCTGCACTGTTTGTCCCTTTAGCCTTCAGGCTCTGGTGTCTGTTCTTGCCATCCCTCTCCCATACCCTGACCCCTCCTGCTTTGGCAGCTCTTACTTGCCCAAAGGGGAGGGTGACTGAACTGCCTCCTGCCTCGCCCCCCTCCTTCCCCAGGGCTCTGTTCAGCTGTAGCATCTCAGTGCTGTTCAACACAGCAAGGAAGGTGCACAGGTCTCTGGCCATGCTGAGGGCTGGTGCTTACAGCCAAGCAGCTGCACAGCATCCTCCTGTGAAAAATCACAGGGATCTCCCAAGCTATTACTGCTCTGATGCACCTGGGTGGTGTTCTGGGGATTTCCCGTTTGGCAGGGAGGGACTCGCAGTAGAAATGAGCTTTGGCTGCAATAAAGAAAAAAAATGCAGTTGATAAGGATATTATCTCCTCAAACTGTGATTTTAGACTTGCTGTTTTCCCAGAAATCTTCTGTGTGGCCTTATGAAAGTTGCTTCTGTGCATCAACCCCCCTTGCACTAATGGTCCAGGGCTGGTTTTGTCACATTTTCAGGATAAATGCAGCTGAGGCCACAAAGCATTGTGGTGGCATGAAACACTTCACTGTCTTGATTGATTGAATCTGATAAATGGGATGTTGAAGTCACCCAACTCACATCACAGGACGTCTCACTTTTGCCTTGATGAAGTAGATTTTCTTAGCTTGCCTGTAAATTGTGTTGATATTCTAAAGCATAAAGCAAAACCACCCCAAAGTCCAGCGCATAGAAACAAGAAAGGTTATTTTTAACAGTGTGGGAAGTGCTGTACTTACAAGGCTAATGCTACCCACGGGACGTGCCTTGCATTTTGCTAAACAGAAGCACAGCCCTCTCGAGTTACAGAGCTGAAGGGGAATAGCAAGCTGGTGTGCTAATAATTCTCAAGTTACTATTTTTAAAGTTCAGCCTGCGTTTTCTGTAGCATTGTTACCCAGCAGAACCTTCTGATGCCAGGTTACTTCAGGCAAAGTTGGTGTTTACACTTAAATCTGTATTAATTTACTTCCTTTTTTTTTTGCTTTCCTTCCCCTCGTTATAGTTTTATGCACTTGTACATTTAAAAAAAAAAAAAAGAGAAAAGCTAAGCTTGTAGCCAGAAACTTGAATTTTGTCAAATTCAAGTTTGTTGTCTTCTTCAAATACTCAGAGATGAATTTACAGAGTCCCAGCACCCTTCACCTTAGTTGTGGGTACACAAGATGACTTCTATGATTTTATTTTTTTTTCCTTGTTGGGTCAATGCTTTCCTAGTCAGCTTGTCTGTGAAAACACCATTGAACAAGTTCAGGCAAGCTGATGGGTCAAATAATTAGAGGTACAAAGCTCTTTTTTGCATGCCTGCCCCTGTCCCCAGTAGAGGCTTGCAGGGAGGCTTGGGGTCTGCTGCTGTGGGGCTTGGTGGAGCCTCTGCTCTGCTGGCAAAGCTGTCTGGAAGATCTGGTTCCCTTGCAAAGGCTCTACTGATATGTAACAACAACTGTGAGGATGTCCCTGGAAGGAGAGCTCCTGGAGGAGCAAGCAAGGCTGTTACTAGCAATAAAAGCTGAAACATTTGTGAGAGTCTCTCTGAAAAAAAGCACATTTTATACAAGAGTGGGGAAAGCAAAAGTACAGCTTGTCCTCTGCAGTAAGGATGTTTCTTACCCCTTCTGTGCACAGGGAGATTCCAGCACATCCCTTGCCTGTCAGCCTGTTGGTGCTATGATCAAGCATCACTTACCTGGAGGCGGCAGGACTGCTGACTTCTGCTGTGTTCCCGTAGTGACAAGCAGCCTTCCCAGGTGCGTGGAGCAAATAGAGAAGGGGGAGAGCTGAAGGGGAAACGAGGCAGCTCATTTTTGGGGTCTCAGGGGCAGAAGGTGTGTGAGAGAGAGTAGGGAGGTGGGAACAGAGAACTCCTTACATGTTGAGCTGTCTTGCCACAGCCTCTGAAGCCCCTTGCTATAGTCTCCCATCTGCTAGCACACAGAGGTGTAATATAAAGATTATACCAATGCACTATTCCAGGCTTCATTTCTATTCCACGGGGAGTTAAATTATTTATGTGCAGGACAGCAACAGCTGAACCTGCTGTGAGAAGGTACCTCGTAAGGCCTTTTAAAATATTTAGTACTTACAAACAGAATGAATCAAACAAGCAGGAGTAGGTAATATGTTGAGGATGCACTCAATTTTTAAACAGTTAAATTAAGCAACACTTCAGAAGACAAGTGTGCAAAGACCATTTGCCTCATACCAAGTGGTTTGTGCTGTGACAAGAGACCATCTGGCTGATCTGGATTTTTATGTGGGGCTGACTGCTCAGTTAAATGGACGGTGCTCTTAGAATGATGATCCTGTAGATTCAGCTGCTTGGCAGCTCCTGCATCTATTTCTTGGTCAGCCACAATGGGAATCAGGCACTTTCCTTTATAAAGATGCATCTGCTGTGGGCAAGTCTCGCTGTGGTATGTCCTTGTAGACCTACGCTGGAGCTCTCGCTCTGCCAGCTTCCCTCTATTTTCCCTTCTGCGTGGGTGGATGTTGCCAAAGCGAATGGATAGCGATCATGCTTCCCCCGGGCAAAGAAAATAGAAAACATTCTCTGGCAGCTTTCTTGATTTCTTATTCCAAATTTGTGTTTATCTTATCAATATTCATGCTGCTCTGTATATTCTCAGGGTATCTCATAGGCCGGTGTGAGACTAAGTAGATTCAGGAAAGCTCTGCTCTTAGTAGGGGTTGTGAAGCAACTGGACTTGCCCAAGATAATGCAGAAAGTACAAGGCAGGGGGCTTTGCCTCCAGGTTTGCTGGATATGTTATTCTTCCAGGCTGCTGCCACAAGAGCTTGGCACAGTGTCCCTCCCACTGTTGCTGGTGGCATCCAGGAACAGTAAGGGGCAGCTGTGTGCACAGATTTATAGCACCTGGGTGGGAGGAGTGGGTATGGCTTACTGACCTCAATCTTCCAAGAAGGGCCAATGACTTTTGTAGAAGGTAAAACAGAGATCTTGGGTCCCTGCTGGGGAGGAGGAAAAAAACAAACAAATGCAACACCCAGCTCAGGCCTGGGTGCAGGAACAGCCCTGTGTAGAGTATCTCCTCTCTGTCCACTGAAGCCAAGGGGCAGGAATAGCTCTAACAGAATCAGAAAAGGTTGTTGGCTCTGTGGGTGGACTGAGGACATCTCTGCACCTGGGTCTGGACTGCCAAACACAGGCTGCCCAGGACAGCTGCCAGCCATAAGGATCAGGGATGAGGTTAGCACAGAGGACAAGGGGGAGAGCAAATGTGTCTTAGGGAGACACTGCACTTGAGCTTGGCCTCTCCCCACAGCAGGAGGGAAGATAATGTGTGACACTGGATTGCTCTGGAATAAAATTGTATGGACAAGAGCTTGTGTCAAGCCAGAAGAGCTGTGTCTGAGAAGAAAGATGAAGATAGGAACTGATTGTGTGAGAGGAGTGCAGGGGAGAAGCAGGTGAGCAGCAGGGAACAGCCTGAGATGAAATGAAAAAAAGTAGAACAGAGTACAGGCAAGTGACATCAGATGTAATAAAAATCTTGGCAAGGACTAGAAAGTGTAAAATGTGTGGCTGAGGGAAAAGAAGATATAAATATTAGAAATAAATTTTAAATGTCCAGGGCTGAAGAAACAGTGGAAGATAATACAATAACACTAAATAGAGTAAGCACTAGCACTCATTTGCTAGGATAGATTAGTGCTACATTTGTTTGAGTAGCACAAATACACTTCAGGGTTGCTTAAAAGGATTATATGGCCAGAGCATAGTGAGTGCTGGCTGCAATAGCTGACAGTAAATAATTACAAGTCGGAGGGCTAGAGTTACTAATTACTGAAATTTACTGACCCTGCTCATTATAATATGCTCATTTTGGTTACTGGGCTGTATGACTGGGCTGTAATTTTTCATGCTAGCTGTCTGCCCCAGGCTGATTGTGTCTGAAAAACAGCATTTCAAGACAGCTGGGACATTTCAAGACAGCTGGGATGAGACTTGGGATCATGAAGAAGATGGAAGTGGGGACAGACAATAGGAGTATAAAAGCATCCCCTGTGTGCCTAAGGATGAAATCAAGAAGACAAAAGCCCTGCTGGAGCAAAGACTTGAGGCAGGCTTTTAAGGGTAACAAAGAAGGAATCCTGCAGGTATGGTAGCTGCTAAAAGAAATCAGGATAAATATGGATCTTCTAACAGAGAGAAGAGGCAGCCATGTTTGACACAGAAAAGGGTGAAGTGCTCAAGTACTTGAAAAATATTTACAAAGAATGCAGAACCCAAATCCCTCCCCAGTATATCAAGGGGCGATGCCCACAGACTGCACCATGGGATGGAGCCAAGGTAAAAGGAGATGTGTAGTGCATAGAAAAGCTACCCAGAGGGGTTCTGAAGGTTTTTGGGGCTTAGACAAAGCTGTGACTGAGTTGATGTGACTTTGCTGATAGCCCTGCTGTGAATGGGGACTGGACTGCCTTGCAGCCAGCACCTCCTTGGTTGCTCTGAAGCTGTGGTGGATAGCATTGCTGTGACTATGCTGGTAAAAGGTCTGGTGACTTTTTATTTGATAAGATTTAGTGTCTCTGCATTTTACATTTTAAAGGCAAAAGAGGTCAGGTTTTGGGTCATGGTAGAAGACCCAAAACACTGTCCACCAAAGCAGCTTTTACTTCTAAGTCTGTGACAACAACCTGAAGTTTTCCTCTTTGACTTAAACTCTATTGTCAGGAAGCAGGAAGCATGTGCCGTGGGCAAAATATCCCATCTTCCCTGGTGCTGCAGATGGTAAAAGAAGCAAACCAGGTTTGGCTCTCAGTTGTGCTTTTCTTCCTAGTGGCAGCAGTCAGCTGCATGTCTAAACTCTGGCAGGGTTTGCACTTATTTTTCCCAATTTGACATCTGAATGTTTCTGACATGCTTGAAGATCTGATAAGATGACAGTCTTGAAAAATACTGGAGGAAGCAACTAATTCTTTCTCTGGAGCAGGGATTAAGTCGTATCTCATGCAGAAAAATAAAGGTGAAACCAAAATAACTGCAAAGTAAAACCCAACAATTCTGCACAGTAAATAAATGTNGGTGGAGACATCACATAATAAAACCTGTGCAGTAAACAAAAACAAATGACAGAAGTAATGTCTTTTTTTCTCTCAGATTTCAATTACCTATGTTGTGGCTGGTGCCTGGCAGTCAGGTTTAAGCAGGAACTGACTGCAGCAGTCTTGCACACCAGGCTCTAATTTGCCCTGAAACCGCCAGAACAGCATCTTGATAAAAACAGCACTGGTATATTTGTAGACCCCCTTTTAACTTAGCAGACTCTTGGCATGTGAGGAATGGATGTAGGCAAACAGAAAGTATACCTGTATATCTTCTGTTTGTGGGGCAGAAATGTTACTCATGTAGTTACAGGAATTCAGAGATGTGGTTTCAATGTAGTGGGTCAGAGAGACAGAGCCCAGGCAAACAAGCTGAAGATCTGAATCTTACCACAGAGTAGAGGATCGCTACCTCATGGAATATCACTCTTGGCCAACCCACAGAAGGGAAAATCCTTACAGGTTTAAAGTCAGGAACCAGGGCAGAAGAAAGTGTGCGGTTCTTGGATTGTAGAAAAATCATCAGGGGAGCTTGTCCTCAGGTCTGTGTAGTTCAGGAGATTTCTATGTGACCTGGAAAAGTCGTAAGCTGTGAGCTGCCAACATTTGCTGATGGGATTAAATTGTTCAAATTAGTAAGAAGCAGAACCAGCTGTGAAGGCATATAGAAGAACCTTGTAATAATGACTGAGAAAAGAAAAATTACATATGACATTCAGCATAAATGAATGTTCAGGGATGCATGTAAGAGCAAAACAGTTATGACTCCATGTATAAAATCATAGCCCTGATAAGAGCTGAGGGAGTAGGGAGGAATCAGGAACTTGATCTAGGATTATATCAAGCACCTGACACACTGGTAGTGATCAGTACTCTGTGATGGTTAAATAAAACCGACATATGAAATGTTAGGAGTTACTAACATGTTAGGGAACAAAACTGAACTTACTAGTTTCTGTAAAATAGAACTTTCTGCTCTGACTTTACTAGATTGTTTTTCCAGGCTTTTTCTTGGAGACCAGATGATCAGTGCTCACAGCCTTTGTCATTCACATTCCCTTGTCTCAGAGAGAGAATGGATAGGGCTAATAAAGGAGGATTTTGTTCTCCTAGTATGTCATGTAAATTTTCCTTTGATATGAAGGACCTGTTCCTCTGTCAAAAGAAGCCAATTTTGCAATGTGTGGAGGAACAACATGAGCTGTCAAACAACTGCTGTGGGGAGAACTCAATAGCCCCTCTTCTAGTTCATTTCACCCCAAAGGTTGCATGAAGGATCCCTGTTAAATGCAGTAAGGACAATACAGGTGAAAACTGATATTGGGGTGAGGTTATAACTCAGGCTTATCTTTAAAAAGTAGAAATCTTCAATAAGATGCAATAAGGAGTTCTTGGAAGAATTGAGTTGAATAGCCTTAGTGGCCGGAATATTTGCAGGTCCTTTAATCTAACATCTTTCTGAAACCAGCATTAGACCCAACATCCAAATTTATTGGTCTGGGCCTCTTTGTGGTGCAGTGTCTGTGTTGAGCAGTTTCAGTGCTCAGCCATGGGCTGAGTCCCAGTGCAATGAGTCCTAATGTGGATTGCTGTGTCTTGGCCAGGCCTGTGAAGAAGTAATGAATCTTGTAAGCTCAGTTTTGCTTTTTTTCTTGTATCCATTCACATTGTTTTTCACTTGGGCTGTGATGCTGGCAGTTAATGCAGGATGTTGAGATAAAAGGATTAGGTTGCCAGCCTGGGCTGGGAGGGTTAATGATAAATATGTGCTACAAGCAGAGCACTTCAGGTACTTGAGCAAGTCCTGAGAGAGAGGTGATTGGGTAAGACTGACCCCCAGGTGCACTCCACAAGGAAGGCTGAGGAAAATTAGCAGCTTTTCCTGTCTGTGAGAGCTACTCCTTGCCCAGCTGTTGAGTGGCAGGACACTGATTGTCTTGTGTGTTTTCTCTGCTTGCTCAATAGACATAAACTCTGGGCCCTGCTGTCTCCCAGAGCAACTGAGCAGTATGTGGCCTTCAGGTGAAACTTTTTACTGGATTGGAAAAGCCACTCCTTGCTCCCAATGGGTCATTTATTTTCAGCCTCCATTACCATTGTGTTGACCACTTCTTCCAAGGTAGGTTTCTATTGGGAGTGAGGGTCAGCATGTGTGGGGATTGGGGGTGGTGTTCAAAGACAGTAGACACGTGATTGTTTCTTAAATACTTCTTTTGATTGCCTTCTGCATGGTTTGTTGAACAGGATGAAGAAACACAAATGAAATCAAGTACCCTGGCTGTGGCATGTCCCTTCCTGCTCCCCTAGCTCAGTTTCCCTAGCTCAGATGTGTTCCTTCAGCTTCTTGGTAAAATGAGGGCTGTGGATGACCTGAGGCTGAGGGCTGTGGCAGGATAGTGTCCCAGGAGTTGGGCACAGGGGGCAGCCAGCTGCCTCCTGCTCCCCAGCTGTGTTCTCTGCTGTGGCCCAAACAAGAGCTCACTGGCTGCCTTTAATATGTGCAAACTTTCTGCCACCTGCTCACAGAATGAAAAATTAATATGCTTATGCACTGACTAAATTATGCTGTACACTAATTCCTGAAGAAAATGTTGATAAGAGTGCTTTGAGAAAGGCTTTTTAATATCCTTTCCAAGTGACTAAAGGAATTCCAATTAGACCTTACATGTCATTTTCATTTCCCATGTCATTGCAGTCTAATTCTGAAAAATGCTTCCATCTCTCCTGCTTTCATGTATCATCTGCTTTTCTTATTTGTCCACCCATAATCCTGGTGGGTGACATGACAGCTATTTCCATGGCAAGAGCATTACAAATTCTAATAATATCTTTCACTGAAGTAGCACTTTTATCCCTGGTGGAGCTGTGCAAAATTAAGTTTTATATACATCATTTCATCACTTCATATGGTTTTCTAATCTCACATTGTGCAGTTCCTGGTTACTATATTTCATGTAACTTGATGGGAAAAAACCCACAGAACTCCTTTTTTACTTTTTGGTTTTAATCTTAAAAAAATCTTTTTGGCTTTGAAGCATGATTTATTTAGGTTTTCAATTGGAAACAAAGCTATTCAGCATTAAAAATGTTAAGAAAATGTCCGTATGTGCTACAATAGGTTTATTTTGGTTTGTGTAACAGAAAGAAAAAAACCATCCAACCTCTCTGAATTTTAGCTAGACAGCTTTGCATTTGATTACTCCCATCCCATGCATCTTTACTTTGAGAAGTAAAAATGCATTTTGGTGCTGAAGATTTAGTATAAAATAATTGTTTTGTCTGCCATTGGAACACAGCTACTTTTTGCCAGGGGTGTGGCCAGTGCTGAGCACTGAGCTGCAACACTGCGCTGTAGCTGCTGGGATGCTGTGAAGGGAGCACAATGCCCAGGCATTAGGATAGAGAGGATTTATGTAGGCTGAATGTTAATGACTCAAATTGCAGCTTTTCCAAGGCACTAGGCTCAACTTCTCTCAGGATGGAGGACAATGAACAAGAGTTCTTCCTGGCCCAGTGTCATGGGTTTAGTTCAGCACAGATATGGGGGGAAGGTTGCTGCTGAACACTAGCAGTAATTGGTTGGGTTTTTTGCAGTACCTGGGATTTCGTTGTCCTTGCTAATTAAAAACATGTCTGTGAAATGAAGGAATAATGAAAAATATACAATTACTTCTTTGGGTGTTGGCCTAGGACAAACATGGTATTTCCTAGAATTCTCTAATAATTCTGCTCTGAGACTGAATATGTGTTGTTTAAATTGGATAACTACTGCTGCAGCCTCCCCTCGAGAGGAGAGGGGAACTAGAGTTCATTTGTAGAAACTCTGCTACATTTGCTCTCACACAGTACTGAGCTTACCCTTGGCTGGTTTCTTATTTAATTGCTGTTGACCAGGAATAATTTCACAGAAGGCAAAAGACTGATGCTGCAAAATAGTGCTAAAGAGAACTAAGCAATGCACAAGAACTAAAAGTCTCCTTGTGCATTACTTTATTAATATGCTTGAGAACTTAGAATATAATTTGAGTCAGTAAAATGTTCAGTGAGTCACTGCTTCATAGCCCCATCACCCCTTGCCAAGGCTGGATGTGCAATTTGTATTTTTCCCCTGGAGAACCTGTGAGCTCAGTCAAGTCCAAATCAGAAGTACTTATGTATTTAGTCCATATTTGAGTTCATTTTTATTAATCCGAGGTTAAGTATGGATTGCCCTTTTACTCTGTGGCATTACAGCACTTGAAGGAAAACTTTTACTTTTAGTTGTCCTATATTTTGCAATGTGTAGCCAGAAGTATCCCATAAAGGGGGTATTTCACAAGGAGTACGTACATGCTTTTTGTTAAAACATGCACAAAAGACATCAGTGAATGCTGTTTGAAACCACTGAAATCTAAAGTGAATAATCCATGAAATTCTGGGGGAAATCACAGCATGACCTGTCCATTGTTCTTGCTGGCCTTGGATCCAGGGTCCAAAGAAAAACACATGTGCAGCGGTTTAAAGAAAAAAGAATTATGCAATATATGAGGGCATGGAACAGTGTACTGTGGCACTAGACAGTGTCCTTGGTCATGCAGAAGAAAATTTTTGTACAGGGGGAAAATGTTGCATTTTCAAATTCACATTGTATTTGAAAGGGACCTGCAGACATGGTAGCTGTTTGAAAAAGCAAAACAAATTTGATTACATATTCTTTCTTTTGATGTTTTTGTGTAGATGTTGAATTCCCCCAAAAGCAGGGAAGTTATCCTGCAAAGCCCTTAATCAGTATACTGAAAGTTACGTGTTTGAAGAACACCTAATTATGACATTAGAGATAGTTATTTCTGATATTTTATTTGAGATCCCTTATTTTATGCTTAAAATAACATACAATGCAAAAGCACTACAAATCTAACTTCTGAGAACTTGTGACTAAGAGCAAAATGTAATAGATAGCATCCTTGATCTCAGGGATACAAAAACTTCTGGAAAGTGATGATCAGAACTGATGTAAAACCCCAGGTCATTCTAGGATTCACCTAGACTTTTGGGAACTTTTTGCCTGCCCTTCACTGCTGCTCTGCTTAGAAAAGATTAATTCTGCCATAATGTGTGCACTACGGACAACTCAGAAGAAAGCATCAGGACCAGAACCTCTGGCTGCTTTTGCACTGCTACTTCTTTTTTCACTGCTATTGTAGAATGCCTTTTTTTTTTTTTTTTTTTTAAATAGCAGTTATGTCTAGAGTCAAATTGATTGAGTATCTCTGCTCTGGAGAAAGTGACTTTAATTCTTCCTTATTCTTCCTTACTTTCCTCAGAGGAAGTACCATCTATTGTCTACTATAACTACCTGTGCCAAAGCATCTCTTTTTTTCCAGTCTGGTATCCCTTCCCTGCTGTTTGAGGGCAAATCTCACATTCCTAAGCAGCTCAGTTCAGTTGCCTAAACAACAGCCATCTAGTGCTGTTCAAATGCCTTGCATATCAGCAGATGTGACACAGCATCTGTGCACAGCCCATTCCCTAAAGAGGAGCAGGAGGAGCAGGATGTGGTAAACCCAGCATCTTAGGGGGACTGGGGAGAAGTTGTGGATGCCCCATTCCTGAAAGTATTCAAAGCCAGGTTGGATGGGCCTCTGAGCAACCTGGTCTTGTGGAAGGTGTCCTTGCCCATGGTGGGGGACATGAAAATACATGATCTTTAGAGTCCCTTCTAATTCAAACCACTCTATGAATCAAAGCTATTTAGATGGGAGAGCTGGTCCCACCCTCTCCTGGTAGTATCCATCTGTGCCAGAGTCAAAATGAGGACCATGTGAATGGATGAACCTTGGCTTTCTAGCAGGATGCTTGCCTTGAAATTCCCATTGGCAAAGAGCCCTCACAGAGGAGAGGATGGGGCAGAAAGGTAGGATTCAAGTGTTTTAGAAAATAAGGACACTTTTGGGACAAAAGGAACTTGTGCAGGCTATGCCATGGGTAAAATGAGGTCAGACTGTGCCTCTGAAAAATCTGGGGAGGAAATAAACAGATTGGAATGAGCAAGGAAATGAGGCTGCCCGTGGTCCCTCTTGGCCAGCAATGCTCAGTGACAGAGCAGGGAAAAACAAAACCATGCTTTTACAGCAGCACTTAGTGCTTAAAAATGAAGATGGGAGAATGAGCATTCCCGGGCTCAAATGGGAACCCTGGCAGAGCAGTCATCCCAGGGACATGGTGGGAGGAGTAGGATCAGTGGGATATGGTGTTGCCAGGTTACCAATCTTACAGGAAAAGAAAGCAGGACATATTGGTGGGGGAGTGGCGTTTTATTTGAAGGATAATATGAAGTGTGATGGTATAAAAGTGTTCCAAGAAAAAGAGGTGTGCAGTGTAACCCCTAGTTAATGGTGGCATGGTACTGACAAGCCCCTGATTAATGACAGGGACAGATCATCATAACAGGACTGGGCAATGTGAGGCGAGAGGAGCTGTAGTTTCAAAAGAGAGCAAATGGGGTAGCTGTGCTGTTCCTCTGCATTGATGCAAGGGCAAGGTGTGCAGGTAAAATAATTTGACATGCAGAGTTTCCTGCTGTGTAGAACAACTTGCAGGAGAAGGTACTGATCTCTGTTTGGACCCAAATGGTTCATGAGATCGACTTCAGGAGGTGGCTGTTTCAACATGAATAGATTTCAGCAAAAGCAAGCCAAGTGAATTCAAAACATGAATATTCAATTTCAAGACAGGGCGCTCTGTGGAAATGAGGCATTTTGTCAAAAAAGAAAATAAAACAACCTTGAAAACACTAGTTTAGGAAGTGAGAAAATTGAAGCTTCTAAAAATTACAGTATTAGAACCTGTGGTAAATTTCGTATTACAATTAGAAAGAAAACATAAATGCAGTAAAATCCCTTCAAGGCTTAATAAAGAGGTTGAGGCAATCACAAAGAGTGGATTGATATTTAAAAAAGGGAAAATAGCACAAATTTAGAGAGTCCGTAAATTATGACAAATAAACAAGAAATTAGGAGGACAGATAAAACCCTAAAATTTGAAGAGAGCCTTGCTAATGATGCATGAGGTGTTAGTGGCAAGTTCTTCAAATGCATAAGAACTAGGAAACCAGACACGGGATCAATGGGACCACGTTCTGGCCAAAGGTGAAAGATCATCTCAGAGGATCATATCCAAGAACGTCACTGTAGTTGCACGTGTTTTTGCTGCTGGGGAGATTGCAAATGATATTTTTCACAGCAGGAAGGTCAAAGGATCCAGATGAGGTTTGACTAGGGATGTAGATGAAAAAGTTCCTAAGACTAGGTAGCATCTAGCCTGGACTTCTGAAGGATCTCCAAGGTGAAGTTACCGCTTTTCTGCCTGTGTGACACATTGTTCCAAGTACCTGCCATGGCACCAGACTGGTGGAAGTCCCTTGTAATTCCTGCCTATGACCCCTACATATGGGGCTGGAGAGAGCATATGGTGAACCTCATCTCCACTCTTGGCCAGTTCGTGCTGGAAAAAAGAAGGTCCCTGAAAATGCGGATGAACAGAAGCTTGGAAAGTGTCCGTAACTGCAGTGAGATCCTGCCTTGCTGCTCTGCTCAAGTTTTGTACATGCATCAAAGAATGTGGATAAAAAGTTCTAGTTGGTGCACTGTAGCTTGGATCTTTCATGTTCGGAACGCCGTGATGGACCATTGCTCACCATTGCTCTAACCCCAACAGGATGATTCTTATCCTCTCAGACACAAGCTTTAAACCCTTGTAAGTCTTTGCAAACAGAATGAATTCAATGATGTGGGGCACTGTGCAAAGTGAAGAGCTTCTGTGGGCTGCTGCTATGGCATTGGAGTCTTCTCTTGGAGTCAACCTGCTCATTACGTAGGTAAATTCCTTTCTCCAATTTTGTCTGAACACTGGACAGAGGAAAAGATATATCTGATCCCTGAGACCTTAAATCTAGTTTACTCAGACTGACAAATCACCAAATTTGCTTGTTGTATAAGACTGGCAGAGATGTCCCAGCAAAAATGAACTTACAGAATCCTTCAGAGCCGCATGTGTTGTTAATGGGGGTTTAATTACCCAGGCATTTGCTGAAAACAAACATGACAGAACACAGATGGTTCATCCAGTTCTTGGTGTACTGGAGGAGAGTTGTGATACCAGGTGGTAAAAGCCACTGGTAAGAAAAGTACTTAAAGATTTATTTCTTACTAGAAGGAAGAGTTGAAAAGTTTATGCTAGAGAGCAATTAGTACAATGGTGATCAGGAAATGATACAGTCTCTGATCGTCTGGATGAGAAGAAGAGGTGGCAGAACAGTCACGGTCCTGGACAATGAAAAAATTACAAGTGTGATACTGATAATTAAAAAATGAAAAGCAGATGAGGTATTTTTAGTCTGTCACTTCACTTCTCTGATAAATTCTGCAACAAATAATTATGTGATACCTTGTAGGCACCCTTGAGATAACAAAATTAAGATTACTGTTACAAATCTGTTGAGAACAAATTGTTAAACCAGTCTTTTTTTTTTTTTTTTTTTTTTTTTTTTTAATAGCAACCCATTGGCAGGTAAGAAAGAATCAGCAGGAGCTGCATTTGACACTTTTTCACATGCCTTTATTAGTAAACTACAGGAAAATGGTCAAAATGAAATTGTTGAGGTGTAGAATCAAAATTTATACAGTACCCATTTTCTCAGGTGGCGTCAAAGGCTTGTAGTCAAAGTGATAGGACAGATCAAGTGAGGAATGGGCTAGTGTATATTGGGTTTTTCCTCCTTTTAGGATCCTAAAGCATTTTGATAACTTGGAGGAATTGCTGGGAAATAAAGGGAGACAGTTCAATAGGAAAAAGTTCAAGGTACTACCCAGAGGTAGTAAATAAATGGAAGCAGTCAATATTTGCCCTGAGGCAGTCTGCCAGCATGTGCACCAGTCAATGGAGCCACGAGAAGGGAGGTGAGTGCCAATGCACCAACCTGCCACAAAAGGATCTGGGGCTTACAGGGAAGCACAGGATGAACTGGATCAGCAGCAACATGTGCAGAAGGCCAATGTTGCAGCTGGTGGGGGAAGGAAGGTGAAAACCCCAGGAATCTACCAGATACCTACTGTGGCTATTTCTGAATAGGCCAGAGCAAGAGCTTTGCACCTCATTTTGGGTGTTAAGAATAAAGAAAAATGAGGACTGCCTGGAAGGATGAATGTGTAGAAACTGTGAGAATGATCAGAGGGCTATCAAGCATCACCATCTGGGTGAAATAATAAGATTGGTTAATCTGAAGCACAGAGGTCCAGGGGAACAAGGAAGCAGTCTTTGAATACATGAAAGGCTCTTAAGAGGAGGAAAAAAAATATTTCCATGGTTATGACAGCTGGGGCAAGGGGTATGACTCTACTGGATGTGAAGCAGAGATGATTCAAATAAGACACAGGAAAATCTTTCTGAAAACAAAGCAGTAGAAGAGATTCTGGAGTGGCAGTGTTGGTGATGCCTCTTCACCACAAGTGGTTAGGGCAGGTTAGCCAAATCTGTCCTGGAAAAGATAGAAGTACAAGGTGATCCTGCTGTGGGACAAAATTATTCTGATACTTCATTTTCTTTCCATCCTGTGTTGTTCTGACTTCTTAATTTTAAATTAAAAACCTTTTCTGAACTGCATTCCCTTCCTCTGTGCTCTATTTTGTGTTCTCTTTGATGTGATATGTTCTTTGAATAGTGCCGCTGTTACTTTTCTGCTCATCTGTTTTACGCAATTCAAAATCTTAGAAATTGTCTGCATGACACTTTTATTCCTAGTCTGAAATAACAACCTGAAACTTGACACAATAATCACTGAAGAGCACGATTACTTCAGTGCTCAATGAAAATCTCACCAAGAATTAGAAATACCTTCCAATGTTTGTTTTCAGTGTACCCCTTGGCTGTTTTTTTTTAATTCAGTCCATTAAATATTTTATTCTTCAGCTCTTCGACCTCCACCTTTGTTCTCCAAAGCCAGTAAGTTTATTAGGAAGGCATTTCTTGTTCCCTGTACTTGCAAAGTCCTGTTCCCTCTTTAAGCATACTGCTTCCCTCAGTGTTGCCTGGGAAAGTATAGGAGGATTTAATGTAATTATTTAGTGAATTTGGAGAGAGCTTTACATTGTTGGTACTGGGACTAATTTAGGTCTTTGCTGTATATCTGAGCAGAAGGAGTTAAACAGATAAAAGGCTGCTGTCTGGTCTCCTGTGTGCATTGTTTTGCTCCCACTGCAATTCTTTACTTTTGTTGACAAGTATGTGCCCACCCATTCTTTCTGTCTCTCTTATTAGGAGAAGACAGAGCAGTGAGTCAACATGTTTCTGTCTTCTGTTGGGAAGTATTAAACTTTCCACAAAGCTTCATCTTGTGAGATAGTGTGGTGAAGCATCTATTCCTGTCAACATGACCTGGAAGTTTTGTGTGGAAAGATTGCTTCCAAATATATTCAGCCATTTAGTTCTGCTTCTGAAAAAAACTCACCTTTTAATCTGTGAGACACAGGTAACCTGTGTTGGAGCCACCTGTTTTTAGTAGACTCTTAAAAAGCCATAGGAGAGTGTCTCACAACTCAGACGGCGTGTTTCCAGTTAAAGGATGGAACAGGAATGGGACTTGCGTGAGCAGGAAACACAGGTAATCTGTACCCTGCAGCACGCAGAAAAAAACATCTGTGCCTCAGCCACCCCAGCTGTGTGCCTGGATGAGTTGTGACGTGTGTTGCAGAGCGTGGATGAGAATATCTGAGGTGCTGGTCACCTCAGCAGTCTTGGGAATGGCCGGCTGCAGCTGCACCTCTAAGCTGATGAAGGCTATAGAAGACAAAACAAGCTTGCAGAAAGGCAAATGAAAAGGTCAGAGTCTTAAAATAATTCCTTTTTCTTTCTGTCAGGGTTTCTCACTTCTGGAAGTGAATGGGATATCCCTATGAGATTTGGCTTGTTTGCAGGACGAAGTGAGTGTCGTGCTTTTTTGCTGCATCCTGCACAAGGGCAGCAGCTCAGGGAGGGATTAGAAGACAGCTGGGCATAGAATAACCAGAAAAAAATTCTAACTGCTGAAGGCCATGAAAAATCTTCTCTCTCTCCTAAATGTAAACTCCTCTGGGGCCATTGCAGGTAACCTTTGCCCTTTGTTTTGGAGTGGCTGGTCAGACTGTTCTCCCAGTAAAGCAGCTTTTGAAGGGGCACATGGGCTGGGAAGGGGTTTTATTCTCTGCACAGCTACACTGAAGGCAGGCCCACATAAGATTCAGCAGAGTGGCTTTGACTGGAAAAAGGGCTTTGCTGTAGATGGATGGGTGCATCTGTTCAGTCTTCACGCTGCAGTGGTAATGTTCATCAGGGGTGTGACCTGCTCAGCAGATGCTGTTGTTTTGGAGTAAGCGTTAACATTGATGCCTTACTTACTGCTAGGCTCGATCAATGATTTCAGTAATCAGGGAGGAATCAGTGCTTATCTATTAAGATGCCTCACTAAAGCAAAGTATGACAGACAGATAATAGACCCTGATGGGTAGTGACCTTTAGTTTCCTTAATAAATGCAAATCAATCGTATTCCTTATGCAAAGGCAAACTAAACAGCTGCCAAAGGAAAGGACTCGTATCCTTGCACTTCAAAGTCTGCTGAAAACAGGTTGTACAGAGAGCACAAACACCCAGGTTGGTCCTGGTGGGGCCAAGATGGAATGAGCATGTTGGGAGTACAGAAGCAAGATGGGAGTACAGAAGCCAAATTGGTGTGAACTCCTGTGGAGATTGGGAGAGTTTTGATAATTTGTTTTCCATGAATCAGCTCTTCTGACTGTTTCTGTCTTGGGGGCTGAGGGAGGAGGATGGCAGTCAGAGGCAGCAGAAATTAAATTACTGCAACTTGGGATAGAAAAGTAGCATTTGATGTGAATTCTGAGGCTGAGATTCTTACAGAGATCACAGCTGGCATCAAAACGTCTGAGCTTGGGGAAATGAAAATTATTTGTGTTGCTTAGTTCTTTGCGACAGGGAGTTTAGTTCCCTACGTTCTAAAAATATGCAAGTCCTCCCCTCACTTTAAACAGCATAATTTCAACATAAAATGTTTCCCTCTACACAACCTTATTTCTCAATGGAAGGGTCTTCTTCTGCAGGTGCTCTTTTAACTTTATTGTACAAGAGACATGACAATGCCTTTCCATCTCTAACATTCATTATTAAATATGATTTAAGTTGGTTTGAGAAACAGTTCTGTTGAACTGTTAATTGAGAGGGAAAATACCCCAAGTAATTCATGTGTTATAACATGATGCCCATTCAATGATTTCAGACAAGTAAATGTCTCCATTCTGGGGTTTTGCTTTGATTAGCACCCATTACAGTGCTTCTGTGAATGAATTCTTTTAGTCTTCAAGAATCTTATGCTATTCAGGCAGTGCTGTAGGAAAGAAATAGACCTCTTCTTTCAGTGTGTGCATTGAAATATACAGCAGTGTTTTACAGCATACCTTAGAAAAAGCAAGAAGTCGGGAGACTTTGTGAATTGCATTCATAAAACCACTGGACTGGCACTTTGTGATGTTCTCTTCTAGGTGACCCATTACAATTCCAGGCAATAATCCCTCCTGGTAAGAATGCCTTTCTGTGTGATTTAACCAGATCTGCTCCCATGCAAGTCTTGCTTCTGTCTGTGTGAGAAGGGAACCAGGGACAAGTGTTTGGATTTCAGTAGAGAGAGAGCAAGGGGCTCTTGCAGGATATGGGGCTCAGCCCACTCTGTAAGAGTGCAGAGCAGCAAGCCACTGCTGGGATGCAAGAGGGATGGGGAGAGTGTGTGTGTGTGTGTGCAGGTGGATATGTAGGAAACAAGGACAGTGATTTTGCAGGACTGCTGCACATCCAGATCTTGCTGTATGTTGACCTTGGGATGCACTGAAGGTTTCCCCTTCAGAAGAGAGAGCACATCCAAATACAGGAACAAGTTATACATTCTGTACCTATTTCATCACATTCAGACACATGAATGGGTGAAGTGTGCTCAAACCTCTGCAGCAACTTCTGCTAGCTGAGTCCACAAGAAATGATACAGTGCTTGTATCACCTTGTTAGGAGATTTTACCTTTTCCTTTTTATTTTTCTGTATTAAATACTGTGTTTCTATATTAAATGTGGTGCTGCATTTTTTTAACCATGTTGGAAAATGTTCATTGTGCTGTAGAGTGCTTTTTTAATCACAAGAACACTGCTTTAGACTTAAATATCTGCACTGAGCTATATATTGAGTCAATGTTAAATAAATGAGGATCTAGTTCCCTCCACAGTGAGTTATTCCAGGTTTTGCAAGACCATCTGTATTCCAGACTTCTAGCTGAACTTAGTGCAGAATATGTTTGATAGACAATAGTGTTATTAGATAAATTAAGTGTTAGCAATAGGCTGTCAGCTTAATTACAGTAGCTGGCTGCTCCTCAAAAAACAGTGAGTTGTTTGGGATGAAAGTGTCTGTGGATAAAGGATAACTTTCTCCAGCTTTTTGCAGATCTTGAAGTTGGTACAGCAAGGCAGGAAAATGCCTGTGGCAAAGCCCTGCTCAGATGCCTTATTTATAGGTCCCTATTAGCATTTTCTGTTTTGACACATGAAACAACCATTGACTGAATCACAGGATGACCTCCACAGCTACTGAGCTGCAGCTCTCTGACAGGGCACTTGGAGATTCTCTGCTCTTCAGTTGGCTTGGCTGTTGGGTTTTTGTTTTCTTTTTATCAGCCAATTCATATCAGGTGTCCTGGTGTTTACATGACGCTGAAATGGTCAGGAATCAAGATGTGCAGCAAGCATCCTGGGGATGTCTTATGCCCTCTGTTGGTGCTTGAAAAATACATTGATTCAATAGTGAGCATGTGGCTTTTTTCATGGACCTGTGCCCTGGGATTCACTTCCTCCCACATTCGATTGCAACCCAGTCAAACCCTTTCTGCTTCTGCACAGACTTTTTCCTTGCTTGCTTCTAGGACCTGAGACAGAGATTAACTTTCTGGTAGGAATAACTAGGCTCTGCAGTGAAGGCCATCACCAGCACTGGGTTCCACAATAAGACTTGAAGTAGAAGCGTGTTATGCAAGTGTCTTATATACTAAAGCAATTATTATAATTTACTTTTAAATGATACTTGTATAACATCATCTGTTTCATTCAAGACTAGGGCTAAGGCAATATCCAAGAGCCACAAAACCTGACTGTAACAGGGCGCTGCACCCTGGGGGAGTGGGAATGAAACTGGAGGCTCCTTCAGGCAAAGTTCCACTGAGCGTGTTCAGAAGTGACCTTGTGCCATTTTCTTGACTGGCTATGAAGCTACGTGACCAGACTTTTTCCTCTGCTAAATTCTCCTGACAAACTTATATTCAAAGGCAGAGAGCTATGCTGTCTCTCCCAAACAGTGCTGAATGAAACCTCTCTCTCTCCTCTTCATCTCATTTGCTCATTTATGTGAAAATATTGGGTTCCTCTGGCACTGGGTTTCTCCCTCCTTCACTAGTGTTAGTCACCATGGGGACTGCTAATAGGAGAAAAATCAGTGATTTACTCAAGTAAAAGATGAAAACATTTCAATGTTATATTCATGTTATGCACTGAACATCTAGGTTCCTGAAGAATGGATATGTGAGTGAGGATTGTTGTGTGAACGGCCTGTACATGCTAAGTAAGGGGAATGTTGTTCTTTCCTTCAATTTATCTGGCATCAAAAAATAGTGTTCTGGTACTTCTGCTTCCGTGTACTCTGTACCATATAGTACAGGGATTTCTGTATGAAATTGTACTTTTCCTCAGTTTCAAAATACTTGTAAAATGGATATATATCAGTTTGCTGTGACTGGCATTTTTAGGATAACCAACAAATTCTACAAAGTTTCAAAGAGAAAGAATACTCAGGTTTTAACCAATTACTTAATTTGACCTGAGGTGAGGCAAAAAGCAGATTCCCAATGAGTCCCTTGAATGTGATGACAAGTGCTTTCATGTGTTGGCTGTTTGCTGAACAGCACCAGGCAACTGTTCAGAAATCTANTTTTTTTTTTTTTCCTGAAGTTGTAGATGACTGAAAGAGATTTCAAGAGTGAAATTTCCACTTTTTATTAGTGTTAAGGTTTTACTGCTTGGTGGGGTATTTCCACGGAGGACAAATTAAACAGAGAAAAGAAACTGTTAGGAAAAATTTCAGGACAGACCAGGACCAAAGATTTGGTATTTGGCTGGGGCTGCTGGTAAATCTGCCAAAGAATGTGGCTTCCAAGTAGCCACTAGCTGGGTTATCCTGTGTGATGTGATGAAGAGGAAGGGATGCAGCTCTGCACCTTGCCTCTGCAGAAATGTGCCACACTGCCATGAGGCAAGGTAATGTCCACCCTCTATCTTTGGTGCCAAATTTGTTCAGGCACTGATTTTGGGTAAAATACAGGTTTGGTGCATGTTGAGGGAGTTGAGGAGGAAAAGAGCACCTGTTGAAGTATTCTGGTTCAACCTTCAGCTTGCCCTTGCAATGTGTCAGGTGTGGGTTTCCAGTCTAAATTCAGCAAATGGTACTTAAAAGTTTAAAAAATCTCCATGTCTGTCTTTCCCCCCACCCCCCAAAACAAACAAACAAACAAAAAACCCCCCCACACACATACATACATATACACATGCAGAAAAAAAGGATGCAGTGAAGGAATTTGTATTAAAAGCTTTCTTTTTTAAATGCCTGGTAAATACCTATATCTAAAAATGTGATTTAGAGCTCTATTCTTTCCCAGCAAAGCAGAAAATGTATGTGTGTTTTACCTGCTCAGCCCTGTTTCAGTTCTATATAGAATTTCTTCCAGCTGACCTTTCCTAAGTTGGCATTTATGTTTTGAGGGATTATCCTTGGATCCCTCATCCTTATCCTGCCTCCTTCTGTCATTAATATCACAGTGAGATGGCTAAGTCAGCACATAGTGCTTTTTTCCCCTCAGACTAAGGCAGAAGTAAAAATTGGAAGTTGTGCAAAACACTGTTGCCCAGATTGAAATTAGTGAAGACAAAGCCCCACATGCCGGACTGTGTGGGTAACAATGAGTGATGAAGGGCAGGGTTTCCAGGTGGAAACCCCTGTTCTTGGTCTGCCTGCTTTTTCAGGGGGCCTGCAGCTGGGGCTGCAGCGTTACTGCTGTGTTCACTGATGCAGGTGCACTCCTCAGCTATTCTGTGGGGTTCCACCTAAGGCCTCTCACAACCCCTTGCCCAATCCTTCAGTGAATACTTCCAACTATAGTTCAGCCCAAGGAACCTTTACATCCAAAGAAAGTCATCTCAAGCTCAAAAATATTTCATTTGCCCCTTTTTATAGCAGGAAGAGAAAATATGCCCTTGTGTGGGGTTTTTTCAGTGTGGGTGGTGATGGAACATATCCTGAGCCAAGAGCACTTTTACAACCCCAACTCAGCCCAATGTAGCTACTTTGAATGGCTGTTTCCAAAGAACTATGAGAAATGTTTATGGAATTTTTTTTTTTAAATTTCATCTGCTGTAGAGAACCTTCCCGTTGCCTGCCTCTGTTATTGATATAAAGCTCTGTTAAGGTTTTTTAAATGTATGGTGTTTCACTTTTTATATAGTAAGAATTAATTCTGATTGAATACTTTGCTTCACTGAATTGCAGATAAGATGAATGGGGAGCTGCTGGCTAAGAAAGGGCTCTCACAATGTGTTTTAGACCTCTGTGTCCCTGAGCACTTGATCTATTGATGGGTTTTGTAATGCTGTTATCCTGCTGTTCTAGTTGCAGGATTTTACCTCATGCTGCAGAGTGCCTGTGGAAGAAAAAAGGGAGGAAGAAGTAGTGGTGACCCAGTTTTTTGCATGTATGTGCACACAGAATGTCCTGGATGCCCTGCAAGTCATTTCTGGTGGACAGTTCTCTTTGTGCTGGGGTCAGCCTCAGAGTTTGTTACTCCTGCTGATGTTCTTGTGGAAAAAAAGAGGCAGGGCAGAGGGGATGGTGAGCTCTGTCTTTCCAGCATATCATGTAAATTTTTTTGGAAAATTTCCAAAGTCGTGGCCCTCATAATACCTTGTAGCAGGTGAAACTCAGGTTTTAGAGCTGCTTTAGGAATGTCCTCAGATGTGTCTCTTGAGGCTTAATGCCTCTTGGGGTGAGCTGTGCAGAGTGAGGGAGAGAATTAGTATTAACAGTACTCTTTAAAAAAATGTGGTGGCTAACCCTCAAAATCCCAGTGCTGAAATTGCATTTATCTTCTTCCAAATGCTTTCACAAACCATAAGCTTAATATTTGCTTGGAGGGAAACCAGAGGTATTTTTAACTGGAAGAGACCAGGCTGCAGGGAAGGGGCGTTTAGCCTAGGACCACAAGCATTTAGTGCTGCTTGTTGGCTCCAGCCCCCCTAATGGGAATGAAAGGCAACCTACTTGCTTTGTCCTTGTACCATTGCAGCAACACAGTGCCAGCGACAGCCTCATTACCTCCTGGAGTTCTCCCAGCTTAAATATGTCTTTAAAACAGATACCTACAGGGCCAGATTCCAGGCAGTGTACCTCTTCTTATTAGATATACACCCATATGGATAATTGACATTTCAGGCACTCTCATTATACCTTATTTTTGACTAGAGCCACTGATAGAAAATCCAAAATATTAATTACGAGTGTGATATCCAAAATCTGTATAAATAGAGAGTGTTTTGGTCTTATGAGAAATCTGTTCTCATGTCATAGACAAGGGGCTATACTGATTTGGACCCCACTGTGCAACCTGTGCAGAAAATTACCCATGACTGGCCCAAAGTAAGGTCCTAAGGTTCATAGCAATTGGCATTTATATCAGTGATGACAAAGTTGCAAGGCTGAGGCATCTCTTTCAGTGTCTGTTAAAATTATTGTTGTTTTTTCTGTCAGATATAAAGTGCAGTTGATACCTACCTCAATGCCTTCAACATGTTCTCACAGCTGGCATGTAAACACAGATCTATCAATCCTTCCTGGTAACTGGCTGGTTGCCAATGTAGCTGAATGCACTCACAGCCCTGTTTGAATCTGGACACACACCTTGCAGCCTCTGAGATGCTAAATAAGTCATGAGCTGTTGCAAGAGTCAAACTAGTATTTATCCACTCTCTTGAAAAGTTCTTGGAATTCTTCAAAACTTCTCAGCGTTCTGCTCGTGAGTTTCCTGTAGGGCCTCTTGCAGGAGGCAGAAGATCTCTACAAGGTAATTCTGACATGGTGCTGTGAGAGACAAGTAACTTCACTAATGTTTTAGAACAGGAGCACTGCATTGGTTGCAAAGCAGCACATCATTGTGTTTTTGTGTTTTGGGGCTTTTTGGGGTTTGGTTTAGTTTTGGCTCTTTTTTTTGGTTTTTTTGTTGTTTTTTTTTTTTTATAGTCTCAGTAAAATTGCCTCAATATCTGGTGTTAAGGTAGATGGTCAAAAAGAGAGACCTATCAGGAGTCACTGGCTTGCCTGGCCTTCCCTTAATCAGCAGTGGCCTGAAACATCCAGCTTTGGTGGGTCAGGGCACGGGGGGAATTACATGGACTGCCTGGCTGACCTGTGTGCTCTTTAGACAGAATTACTTACAACTGAAACCAGAGGATGAGGATCACTGGGGTAAGTCTCTGTCATAGGCATGACCTTTGTATGTAGTAGCTGCCCTTGTTCCGGAGAATACAGTATGGGTGTGCTGTAGCACAAAACCAGATGTGTTTGAGTATGTTTCAAAGTGGATGCTTGCCAATATAGTTGGTTCTTTCTGATCTAGACATCAGCCTTTGAAATTAAAAAGAAAGCGGAATGAGCTTTTCTTGTAAATGGGGCATTTTTTACCTTCCTTCTGTGGGGCTTCCCTAGCTTCTAATTAAATTCATGTTAAGCTAGAGCAAGAAAAAAGCCTCCCTTCTTTGTGGCTATTTATTGTGGTTATCTATTTTCAAATAACTTGAAATAGATGAAAATTACTGAGACTGCATAAAGGAATTTTGCTCTTTTGTGAAATTTCATGGAATTTGGCCTGTGGGTTTAAGAAACCCATAGCACACACACACACAGGGATTGCACTGGCTGTATTTCCACAAAGAAATAGGCTAAGAAGGTCAAGCTGTGTTTAGCCCCAAGGTCAAATATCACACTTTGAAAAATGTGCCTCTCTTCTTGGTTTACTTCTAAATAAAAAATATTATTTGTTTCTAACTTCTAACAATTCCTAGCACTGCAGTGTTTCCCTACTTTATTTAAGGTTTTCTGCAATTAGAAGAAAATGAATTATGCAAAAATGGATTTGCAAATTAATAGCTTGAATTTATGGTGCTAAAAATGAGGCTGCATTATGAATTATTCATGTATACCTGAATGAACGCTATCTTTTCTTAAAATGTTTGTGAGGTCCATAAGATTCAGTCTCTTTCCTCACCAAAATAGTATTGTTTGGTAGCCAAAAATAACAGCATCAAAATCTCATGAGAATAAAAAAAAAAAAAAAAAAATCCCAGATGAAATAGGTTTTATGAGTCATATTCATTAAATATGTAGAAACACAATGATCTGTTTTAAATACAGACTAAATTTGAAAGAAAAAATAGTCTAAATATTTTACAAATCAGTGTGGATGTTAGTCTTTGTAGGAGGGAAAGGTTGTTAGAGGGTGGCATGAATTATTTGTTCAGAAACTTGCATTAGAATATGTTTAAAAAGGCTCAGCAAAATTTAGAAAAGGGCAGAAAGCCTATTCCAGCACAACTAGCTGAATGAAATTACCAGATTTGGGATTCAAGTGCCCTGAGGACATCTACTCAGTACTCAGCTTCTGCAGCTCTTCACATTGTTGTCTTTGGCCAAAGATTCAGAAATGCAGGAAGACTTGACAGAGCTGACATGCTGAGTCCTGATGTCTATCCTGCAGATCTGAAAGGGAAAATATTTAGCACTACAAGAACGGGACACTGAATGTTGGTGTGCTTACAGAACATCTTTATGTTTGTATTTAGCAGGAACATCCTGTTAATTAGACATGAGGTAAATGCAAAAGTCCCTACCTGAGGTGCTCCCCTCTGGTTAGTGCTCTCTTTCGGGGCTCTGATGCGGTGATTCTATCTCTGTGAACTCGTGCAGGAAGCAAAAAGCCTGGACTTTTCTCATGGTCTCTTGCATGTGTGTAGAAGATTACTGAGTTTATTTGTAGAGATAAAAGTGGGCTCAAACCTTGATACTTTCCAAATCACCATTTAGGTTTCTCCTATTTGAAGACAGATCAGGCTTACAGCCCTTTTGGTAGCCTCTGCAAATGCTGGGCTTGTTCAAACCAGCTTCCTGAAAATCCCAAATATACTATGAGTTTTCTTTACAGTAAGTGTCTCCAGCTCTTCTTCCTCTGTAATCCCTTCCTTTGGGGCAAAGTGACTCAGTACTGCTAGTGGTAATGAGCAGACCATTTTGACTGATGAGCACTTCACACTGATTCTGTGATGCTGGGGTAAAGAGCACAGAAAATTCCCTGAGTGCAGCCTAAAAATGTGCTTCACTCTTTCTTCCTACTGATAAAGGGAAGGGAAAAATGGATCTGAGGTTAAATGCTGTTCTACTTTCAGGTCCTGGCTTTTAGCTACATCCTTTTCATTAATAAATATCACTCTGTTTAAGCAGTTATCTATGCCATTAGAGCACACCAGGCTTTTGTCAGTGCTGGGGTCCCAGTTTGCCAGGTGCTGGGCAGTGAATGCCAAATCGTTTAGAGCCTAGTGAAGCCAAGACACTATGAATGGACAGAGCAAACTGCTGAAAAGAAAGGAGAAACGTGAATGGAAAAAGTAGCTGTGGGAACAGATGTACATTTGCAGGCCAGAAGCAAATGTAATTAAGAGGCTTTGAATGATCTGTAGTACTTGCATACAAACATCACCTCTTTAACTTGCTTTTCTCACTTTCTCCCTAGATCTCATTTGATGTGCCACATCAGATAGACACTCAAGTAGAATTTTGTATAAAAAGGAATTAGAGGAAAATAGATATTCTATTTGTTACATCTGGGAGACTCTTTACATCTGTTTTTGCAAACTGTCATTAACAGGAGGTTTTCCAAGTGGGGAGAATTTGGTTGATGACAAGATATTGCTCTGTCAACATCATGGGATTTGATGAACAGCTGCTGGTTGTATTTGAAGCTAGAAGTGGGGGAGAGGAGGAGTGTTGGCTCTGGACTGGCAACTGCTGAGAAAAGCAATAATTTCTAAATCAATTCTTTTCTAAAATGTGGTGGCTTTGCACGAGGGACACTAACTCTGAAACATCTCAGTGCTGTTTTTCCCTTTAGTAATACTAACCCATCTCTGAGACGTTGGCTATGGCTTCCTTTTCTCTCTCTTCTTTCTCTCGTGATGTTTGTCAGTGCTTTTACAGCCTTTGGCAGCTTCCCAGCCAGAGCAGGTTCCCTGCCAACAGAGTCCCCTCATGGCAGATCGTTTTATAAAGGGCTGACTGCTTTGATGGATGATAAGGCTAAAGAGAATGAAGGAACAAGGGATTTTAATTTTTTTTTAAAGAAAAAAGGCCCTCTCACTTGCATCTGAAGGACTGTAAATAGCGTCAGCCCAAACCTTGCAAGCTTTTATCAAGAGGGAACTCAATGGGGGTGAAAGCTGTTCCTGTGGTGCTCTACCTCCTGTGGGAGGTAGAAATGTTAAGGCAGGAAAGGTTAGGCAATTAAAAGGAGAGCAAATTAGAACTTTAGGGTATGAGAGAAAAACACAGTGAGTGGAGAGAAGGGAAAAACAATCAGTCAAGGGAGAAAACTGAAACAGAGAAGGAGAGAAGTTGGAAAGCAGAAATAGAAACAAAAATGGTCTGTAAGCAGAAGAGAAGCTGAAGAGAAGTGCTGGAGGAAAGCAAAGCTGGTGTATATGCACCCATGTATGCACACTTGCTAGAGTAATAAGGAAGAGCTGAAGCCAAGGTGAAAAATAAATGATTAGAAAAGATTAAAAAAATCTTTTTTTACTGATCTCCCTTCTCATCAGTCCAGCCAGTACCTCTCAAAGTTGAATTTAATATTGATGTTTAGTTCTTCAGGTTGAGCCTCAAAGGCCTTGGTTATAATTATCTGGTGGAAATTTGCCTCAGTGCTCATAATTATTGTGGACACAGAAGGAAATACATGTTTTGAATCAGTCCAGTGTTTCCTTCCCTTTGTGTGTCCTGGAGGGACTCTGATATTGGCAACTACTGCAGCTTTGCTCACCTTACCTTATCTTACCTTAACACTTATGTTGTTTATCAGTTTATCAGCTCTTTGCATCTTAAGAACCTCTAGTGCATTGTGAACATCTCCTGTGGATTATGTCTCACATCCTCTGGTTGCAGAGAATCATAAAATGACATGTTCCCTCAGTGTCCATATGATCTTTCCACAGCATCAGTATGTCACTTCATCTCCTTGCTCATTCCGACAAAACCCCTCATATGAGTGTGATTACTCAGGAGCATGTAAATTGTAACTTGTGGGAGAGACCTGTTCAGAGCTCTTGGCAAGAGCAAACCCATCCTACATAGCTCTGTGCTTGGTTGAAACTCTCTTGGTCTCAGTACAGACTGGCTCATCACAAACACTGTATTTACAATTGCCTTTTCCAGAGGCAACATGCAGCATATTAATGGTTATTTTGTTAGGATTTTTCCCCTCTTTTTTTTTTTTTTCTTCCCCCCCCAGCTGAGGAGGACTGAAGGACTATAATTCATTTAAGGTAACTCTTAAATGTCTAGAAATAGGGTTATTCTGCCTTTTGAATACCTTTCTTATCTATGCCTGGAGCTCTTGAGGCATTCCTGTCCCATTCACTTTTACTGCCATAGCACAGGCAAGTGCTCTCTGAAAATGAGGCATCAAGTCTTCTCTATTTCACAGTAAATTTTCTGGCTTTCTTGGATACCACATGATGTGTTCTCTGTTTCCACACCAAATCAGTGGTGTTGCCTATCTTCCTGCTGCAGGCTGTGCTGTGGAGTTTGGCACAGGCTCTGTTGCCTGCCTGCAGCCAGCAGGAATGGTCGTGGGCTCTGCTCTGCTCAAGATGCCTGCAGCACAAGATGGGAGCAATTCCAGTAGAAAGGGATTGAACTGGGCTGAAGCAAGCTGTGCCTTTAAGGCACAGTGATATTGTGAGTATTTGTGGTGAATCTGGAAAAAGGTCCCGTTTGTATTGGTGGTTTTTTTCCCCCCTTGGTTACTGGTTGCACATACTGTTACAGTGATTGGATAATTGTTTATACCTCAGCCTGGTTTGACTCTTGTTACCCCCTACCTTCAAGGCTCTGTTCCTGCTTCTGTCTTTGATCTAGTCTAGTTTACACACCAGTTTCCTTAGGATATAGACAGAACTTCTGATGTTTAAGAGGCAGTTACCTGCTTAGTCACAAGTGAGGTTTTATGGGACATAAGCCCTGACCTGGACTCTTGATTTCTCAAAATCAGCCCTTGGATTCCAGTGAAGGTGGCAAGTTCTCCATTTCATGTTGAAGTGTAGGCATTCCAGTCTAATCTCTGAGTTGCAAATGCATGCGGATCCTTCCCATCACTGCCTGGGTGCTGGAAGAATCATGTCTTCTGGGATTATGCAGACCTCAGTTTCAATGGGTTTGATGTGAGCATCTAATCTGACCTCCTACAGAGTAAGCCTGAAGGTCATGAAAAAAACATAAATGAGTTAAAAAAATTATGAGAGTTAAAGTGAAATAAATGAGTTAAGAAAATTCAAAGAGCAAAAGTGAAATTCAATGTGTTCTGCCTGTGCTTATTTTGTGAATCTTTGTTTCCTCTATCAATCAAAAAGAGATTAAACTTCCTCAGTTGCTTAATACTTGGTTAAACATTACACAGTCCATCGGCTCCAGACAAATGTGTCCCCAATTACATGGGACTTCTACTAATAGAACTTGAGCTAAGTAGTAGTCATTAGAGTAAATCAAATACCCCAGTAAAGTGGCTTCAGCTCAAGTTAGGTGCAGTTCAATCATGGCCCTTAGGGCATGTGGCTTGATTGCTTACAGCCTTGCATGTATGTTTCTGTAAGTGCCATTTTCTAAATGAAAAATGTCTTCTTTCCTTTTTTTCTTTTTTTTCTGTGGATCCTTTCAATTTATAATAAAGGACCTCAAGTACTTTTTGAAGTCTCCTTGAGGGAATTCTATTTTTACTGGGATTTTAAAAAGTGAAAGAAGTGGGAAAACAGGGAGAATTACTGTGTTTCATCTTGCTCACCAAAATCTCACCTTGTTTGAACTCAGCAGTCAGAGCATATTCAAACATCACAGAAGCAGGAAGTGTTCAAGTTTGTGCAACAATAGCCTTAAAAAATTCACAGAGTGCTAAATATTGGATGAATAGCTGAATGAAAGTTCCAGACCTAGAATGTGGAAAGATTAGTCAAACTTCCCAAAGGAAATCTAGCTTGAGCAGCTACACTGCCTTTCTAAGCTGCCTACCCCTCCTCCCCCAGGTCTAATTTTTGAACCCACCGGTCACTTGAGCAAATCTGGTAGAAGCATGGGGTTTCAAAAGACATGGAGTTGTTTCAAGCTCTGAGAAGGTGGGTAGTCCGAAGGGAGGCACAAAGAGGCTCTGCAGGAGGATAGAAGCTTCTTCATGGGGCTCAACCCCCTTGCAGCAGGTGCTGGCCTCAGTTCAGCAGGGAGCAGGACAAGGTGGGGGGATGTGGAGAGCCAGAGGTGTTGGGGTGGTTCCAGGGGGGCACTGTTGTGGGGGACCATGGCCTGGAAGTGGTGTGCTGAAATCAGGGGGTGCATGGGATGCAGTACATCAGTCACCAGGAAACCTGCTTCATTAATCTTGTTGGGAATGGAACAACTGTTAGTGCTGTGTGAAGGGAGAGGGCATTTATATGAACAAATTTCATATGTAGTTCAACACTCAAGAATGCAAAACATTACTTGAGCCCTCCTCAGTCCCTTCCCTAATTCTGCAAATAAAGTAAGATGTCAGAAAGAAACTGGGCTGCTGGAGTAGAACAGGCAGGACAGGAAAGGCACAACTGGGACAATGCAGGAGCCACCCAGCAAGGCCTGGGCACTGCAGCTCAGTTTGATGCTCCTTGGACACTGCCTGTGCTGTGCTGGCCCTGTGGTGGTCAGCTGGCTACAGGGATCACCTGGTGCTACAATCTGAACTTGCATCTACATCAGGATTTTTTTTTTTTTTTAGATCTCTTTATTTTTGTGGTTGTTGGGGTTTGTTTTGCTTTATTTGGGGGTTTAGGGGAGGGGTTTGTTTGGCTTTTTTTCAGGGCAAGAAGGTAGTATGCTGCAGGAGCAGCTGAGCAAGAAGAAGATGTCTTCCAGTTACTGCTGCTCCTGCAGGAGCTTTGCCTGGTGATGCTTTGTTTATCTTCCTTGTGAGGAATTGTGAGAAGGGAACCAAAAATACCAAGCAAGCTCTGCTTTAAGGGATAACCTCTATGATATCTCTCCTTTGCATCAGAAATGTGCAAATAGAAAATGACAGCATTATTTTCCTTTCCCTCTTTTCTTGCTGCAGTATGCTTTCTCCCCTGCCTGGCATACTGATTTGCTTCAGAATCCAGGCAGCAATCTGGTGGAGAATAAAATCATTAAGTACACACAGGCTTTCCTCAGCACTATATCAAGACTGGACTCCTACTAGAATCTAAGTTTTTTCCCCCAGATCTCAAAGTACTTAATGAATAAAATACTGTCTCATTTCAACAATATCTTTCTTTTTTCAAGTTTTAACAAAGAAAAATACTGAAATATATTTCACAAATCATCTAATGGATGTCTTAGAGATCATCCTTGTCCTCATATGTGTCATACAGCCCTTTCTCAAGCATTTTTGCATATTTGAGACAGCATTTTGCAATGCCAGGATATTCTGGTTGCAAGGCCTTTCTTCATTTAAATTGAACTTTGGCAGTAGCACTAAGGCTTTATGCAAGCCTTGAAATCATCAGGAGATTAGTCTAGAAGTTGTAAGCTAAATTAAAATTATGTTTGTGCTCTTTTGTGTTGGTGCTCCTATTTGTGAGCCTGGGAGACAGTAGTCAAGCTTGCCTCTGGTATGAAATTTTTTAAAAATAGGCAATTCAGACAGATTTAGAAAATTGTTTTGGGAAGAAGCCGAAGAAAATGGTAGATTTGACACAGAACTCCAGAGGTGAGTCAATCCGCAAAGAAAGATGTTGAAATTTCCTTATAAGACAGAGAATTTAGTTATTTTAGAATATAACATTGGTGATGCAGACTCTGACCCAAGATTCACCCAGCCCAGAGTACTATCCATACGTGAAGACGTATGGAAGAGTCCTAGCAAGACAGGTATGTGTGGTACTTGATGCTCTCCCAGCCTTCACTTTTCTGAACTCAGAGACTTCATGACTAGATGTGGTCTCAGGGCAGTTTCCCTCCATGACAGTATGTCCAGCCTTCCCTTGAAGCCACAAAAACTTGTACCATCTGTAGTGTCCTTTGTCAAGGAGCTCCTGCTGCCCTTTTTGCTGTTATTTGGCTCCTTCAAACTTCAACTGATGACCCCCTATTGCTAGTACTGTTAGAGAAACAGACAATCAGTCTTTTTTGCAGACTTTTTTTTGTATACTCTGAAGTCACCTCTTTCACAGACTGATGTGTCCTACCTCACTCATTTGTTCCTTGTACAGCAGCTTTCTCTACCTTTGATCTTCTCTTCTGCCTTTCTCTGAACATTTGCCAGTTCTGCTATAAAGCTTTTGAGGGATTTTCTTGCTCAGTTGTATATGAATCCTCTGCAATTTTTCACAGTTGGTGCTAGTCCTTACTATCCTGAATAACTTAGTATTCTTGATAAGCTTTCTCACTTCACCCTTTTCTAAATTTTCCATAAATACACTGAACAGCACAGACCCGTCTTGAACTGTTGCTTACTCTTCATTGGGAAAACGTTGCTTCTCTGTTTCTTAACTGGGCAAAGACCTTCCATGGATGCTTGGTTTCCTCTAATGCTTTGGAAAATGTTTTTGAAAATCAAGGCAGGCAGTGTCAACCAAATTACACTTATATTTGTATTTGTGGATCCCTTTGCTGTTCTCCAGGGAGAGCAAGAAAGATCTTCTCATTATAAAAGCCCTACTAACTTTTCATACTCTGATCATCCCAAGTAGCTTGTGCTTCCCTAGTTGACCACTAATTTTTTTTCATTATTGCAATTCCTCCTAAGTGTCTTGGTTCAAAGGTCAGGCTACTTTTCCCATATAGCTTCTGGTGATTTTTTAGGAATTGGTGTCACTTTGGCCCAGAGGTGTGACTGAATGTAGCAATGTATCCTGGAGCTGAAGAGATGGTCTCCAGGACCTCAGCACCCTGCTGATGTCCTGGCCCCATCCTTGGCCAGTACACAGGACACATCACAGTGTTCTCAAGTGAAAAGCTGTGTGCTCAGAGAAAGAGAGAGTATTAAAGCATGGATAGGGAAGATGGGCTGGGTGCTCACTTGGGAGGGGGGTGTTCAGTCCCTGCTGTGCCACAGCTTGGTCTCTCTCTGCCTCTCTCCCTGCATGTGCTGTGGGCGTAGTGGTATTTTCCCAGCTCACAGGGTTAGGGTTGGATAAGTAGACTGCAGACAGCAAGAACCCTATTTACTACTGGAATCTGTGCCATAGTAGAGCCAAAAATAGGTGGGTGAGTGTACTTACAGTAGCAGTGGAGCGTTGCTAACCTTGTGTGACAGAGTGAGGGCTAGCACGCTACAAATGTTTTGTGGAGGAGTGGGAAAGCCCTGGATGAGCACAGTAGGATCAACCTCCCCTCATGGAAAAGGTGCTGGGTTCCATTGTTAAAACATTGCCTTAGGCAGGACTTTTCAAACAGGGCATTTTTTGTCTGACTTGACCCTTTGTCTGTGAGCTTTTGGGCTCTGCTTAGGATTGTAAACCCATACCTTCAGACGTACTGGAAATTCTTCATGGTCTGGAGATGAAACTGGGGCAGCAGAAAGGGCCAGGCCTTGTGAAACACAGAATGACAGAAGGGGACTGTCACAGAGGGGCATGTTGGTCACAAGTCTGCAAGGTGTAGTTAAAACTGGCTGGAATAGTTATTCCTTGTGTTGGACTACGCCTCTAATTTAAACTTCTGTGTGGAAATTACTTTCAGCGGGTAGTGATTTGCAGGAAAAACAAAATTGTTCTACTGGGTATTACGAGAGATATCTCAGGCTGTCTGAGGCACATTGAACTCTGTGCTCTCCCTGCTTCATGCATTGTGCATTAGTCCAGCCACACCTAACAGAGGCATTTGCATGAGTAATTAACTGCCATTTCCTGCAAATCAAATTACTTGGAATTAGAATTTAAAATTATTTTCCAATTACTGAACCACACTTGCTAGTGAGAGCAATGTTTTTACTGTGCCATATTTAGAAAGGGCAGAGGCTCTTAACTCTTTCAAGAGAGCAATTATTTCTGAGATGCACAGCGTGTCCAGGGATCCCAACCTTATTTGCTTTACACTGTTAACAACCACTGGAGCTTGTGCTGCTGTTTTCACAAGTGAGACAAATTAATTCGCTTAAACTTTATGAGTAGAACAATATAAAATTTCCTTTATTAGCATCATATTTCAAGGATGGTTGTATGGGCTTCAGTACAAAGCTGGTTTTTGTTTTTAAAGTATACAAACAAAATTGTTCAGAACCTTTTCCGGACAGGCTGTATAACTGTATGTGCAGATGTAAATTAAGATGTTCCTGTTATCACTTAGTATATCAATTTAAATTGCCAATGGGAATGTTGCACTAGTATTAGGGAGCAGTACTTCCTAAAAATATTCTTTGAAAATTTACAGACCCTGAATTTCCTCATGTCTTGTGTCTGACAGTGATCAGAAAAATTGTCTTTCTGTCTCCCTGAAACACAAATAAATAATAAAAGGGATTATGATTATGTAAAAATGATGAAGCTAGGACATAATATTTTCAAGTTGTGCTGTGGGAACATTAGCTGGCATCAATGCATTGAAGAAATGTATTCACGTTTTTTGTTTCCAGCAAACCAAGTCTTGCATGTAACTTAAATGACTTCCTGGGTATCTAGTGTGGTTTCACAGAGTCAAAGCCTTATTATTAATATCAGCTTGAAGAACACAGTACCATGTTAACTGTTAATAGGAGTCAATGAATCCTAATTGATTCAGTGACCAGGGAATATTTGATGTTCAAGATCATAAAATATTATGAGAACAGACATTAACTTTTGCTATCTGCTGCATAGAAAAGGAATGGATTTAGTTAAAAGGAGTACTAGAAGTACAACTTGTTTTTTCTGTATTATATATAAAAGCATAATGACATTGTGTAGCTAACTTGAACTGACAAGAGCAATGAAATGTAAGGTTAAGATTCTTACTACCTTTAATCTTGCTGAGGCTGGAAGTACTGCAGTGCACTAAGCAATAACACTAAGGAAATAGACCAATTATAATTGTAAACGGGCATGGAAAAAGGAGAGCTTGACTCGTTTCTTAGCAGATTTATTGGCAGACTGCTAGAATCATCATAGAATAATCCCTTCTTAAACCAATAGAGGTCCCCAAATTAACAGCAAAGAGAGAATTTGCCCTAAATTTGTTTCATCTCACCCCAAATGTCTCCTTTAATTTACCCTGTCAAGTTAGGGCATGGGTTTAAGGAGGAGTGATGACAGGAGAGGCATTTCATTGGTGCTGCCTTCTTTCTTCTGCTCAGGCCAGATGGTTCTGCTCTGGGGAAACTGCAGTGCTTCCTGGAGGGCAGTCATAGTATGGAGGTGATAGCTGAATGTGAGCTCCTCTGCCAGCACCCAGACAACTCAGGTCAGGGTTTCACTGACTCTTACATCCTAATTGTAAGGAAAGGCAATATTTGTGCAGCTAAAGAGTGTTTGGACTTGTGATGGAGGCTAAAAAGGGAAGAGCATTATGAAGTTGGACATTGGAAAACAAAAGGAGCAGGAAGGAGGTGGGGGAAGCGAGAGGAAGGTGAAGCAGGACAGCACGGGTGGATGGAGCTGATGGTAAATGAGCAGAGCTGTTTGCTGCCAAGCAGCTCCCAGAAGGCAACACTGGGGAAGAGAGACTTGTCTCTGTGAGGCCTGAACTTACTGCCTTCCCCTGGGCTATGGCTGAGCTTGTCAGCTTCTGTCAGCATGTTTTCAGAGTGTCCCCAGGAGGGTTTGATACAAGGGTAGCGAAGAGTGCAGAGAAAAAACATTTTCTTAAGCCACCTACTGGCACAAGAAGCCCATCAACAGGAGGGTCATGGTAATTCAAGCCTTTGCCTTTTGAAGAGAAGACTGACATACTTTCTGAGATCACAGTGATCTGCTGAAGCCATTGCCATGAAAGGACCTGGTTTTGAAGGAGATGAGGATTTAGCATCATCTGAGGCATTTTTTGCCACCATTGCCAGGATGCTGGCACAGCTGAACAGTTGCTTGGATCTGTCAGTTTGGTGTCTGTTCAGAGGCTCATCACACAGTTTTGCTGGACAATTAGCTCCCTGAACCTTCTCTAATAGGAATAGTGCTGGGCAGAAACCAGACAGGGCAGTGCTGCACAATGTATTTAGAGAGTTAAATGGTTAACAACAGAGCTCCTGTTGTGATTCAGCCGTGCCAGTAGCCTAATGCCAGCTTCTGTCCTCATCTGACACTTTCATGCTGCTCGGAAGGAACCACTGGGGAAATATGCTTTCACAGATTTCACAGTTGTACAGCCACAGCCCTCAGAGGCTCAGAGGCATAATAAGGCATTGGCTGAGGAAAGGGAAATAACCAAGTGCTGGTCACATACCACCTCTATTTTTGCTATCAGCACAACCTCAAAGGCAGCTGATTCTGGGTGGGAGGTAAAGCTTCTCAGAGGTCACCTCAATTAACATCAGGGCTTGGACAGGGGCTCCGCCTGGTTTCACAGATAAAGCTTTGCTGCTTTTTCATTTACTGAGAAGAACCTGACTAAAATGAGCAATTAGGTTCTCATGCTGCAAAAAAGCCACTGACAAAGCTCTAAAAGCAGGATCCTCTGTGTATGTGTGTACCTGCTGGCAAAGCACAGGATGACAGACTACCTCACAGTTAGCAGGGGTAGAACAAATGTGTAGCACAGAGAAAGCAGTATATAGGTCTTAATTATTTTTTTATTTTTTAGTGAAATCACACTGAAAAGCAAACAGTTGCAGTCAATACTGAAAAATTAGCTAATTTATCTTTTTGGACACAGAAGATGCTCCATCATTGATTAACTGTAATGGACTGCAAGGCACTGATTGCAAGGTAAGATATGATTGATTGCTGGTGGGAAGACGCTTGGTATTGGGGCAACACCTTGGCAACCTTTAAAAGAACATCAGCCACGCATGGAGAGCTGTCCCAAGCTGAACTCCACGTGCAGTGAACAGGGACTGTGTTGTAGCTGCAAGATAATCTAGGAGCATTAGGCAGGGCAGAAGTCTGTTTTCTACACGTCTTGGTGACAAGGCAAGGTGAAGGTAAGGATGCTGGCAGAATGCCTGGATCTCTGAGTTCACTTATTTATGATGCACATTGTATTTTCTAGAAATACCCATTCATAAGCTTTTAAGTAAAGTAACCTCTGTGGAGTCCGAGTTTCTTCTTCCTCATACCAATGACTACAGTCATAATATTTCTCTGATGTGAAGAGTTTCACAGTGGGTTTTTCCCATGTAGTCTGATCTTTTCAATGAATTTAGAAGATCCAGAGGAAAATTTCAGAGAAGCCCATTTCCAAGCTCTCTATGCATAAATCAGATCTAAGCCCCTGGAAGAAACCACATGCCAAGTTCACTGGCTGGTAGAATAGCAAACTTCAAGAAATTTAATTGTCCCACACAGTTGTATTTTTCAAACAGTCCAGTAATATCCAGTTTCAATTTCAGAGAGCAATTGCCATTAAAGAAGTGTTAGCTGAGTAAAGTGAGTTGTTTGAATAGTGCTGGGATTTAAAACTGTCATTGTGAGAAAGGCTGCTTCTTTTTTCTGGACCAGCCAGGGAAAGCTGCAGCTTCTTTCTATAGGAGGGAAGATGGTGAATATTAATCACTCCTTGGCAACCTGTCAGGTGGTGGATGGCAACCCGAGAGAAGTGATTTGCTGATTATCTGATGTGACAGGTTAATAAACAAATATTTACACATGGGGTAAAAGTAACAGTAGAGTTGGGCAAGAGATCTGCATCTCCTGGACTCTTAGGTCAGCGACTGGTGTGGGAAAAATGTTTTCCTTTCTGGGCTTGGGGAAAAGGGTGGAAATGTCATTGGCAGGAAATATAATTTAAATTCTCTGTGTGCTTGGGATTTCTCTTTGAAAAGATCATTCAAGAAAAGAACAAGATTGGCAATTCTGGGTTCCTTGGTTGACTATCCAGCCTCAGGACTGCGGTGGCATGTGGTGACCTGACCAGTCAGCTATCCCACCCTCCCTGGATACCAAAATATTTGACATTACCAGACACTAAAAAAAATGTCTCCCACTGTGTCTGATGTCTCTGTGGTTTACCTGAGAGCTGGGTCAGCATATGTGCTGTTCTGGACTTCGTGCATTGCACTGACATTTAATTCCCAGCTTCCCTTCATAAGCAACAAGTGCTTATGAAGGGAGAGGGAAATACTGAACAGCATCATCCTTGATGCAGGTGAACCAGAGTCCCAGTGACAGCTGATCCTTGGCCACTGATTCTACTGTGGAAAGGGAGGAAGGTTTTCACTTGGAGGTAATTCCAGGGGGCTGCAAAGGCCCCTTTGGGAGATGCTCTCTGTTAGGCTGAGTGAGGAGCCTCTGTGGAAACTCCACCATCCAGGCCAGCCCAGCAGACAGCAAGGTGTGACTCCTGTGAAGGAGAACAGTTGGAGAGGGCAGAGCTAATGATGGACAGACCCATCTTAATGATGAGATGAGGCTGTGGATGCCCTTGGCAGTAAGGACAGGGCTTCAGACTTGTTATAGTTTTCTTCAGGGGGCTAGGAGACGAAACTCATTCAAAACATGTAAAGAAGGAGAAAAAAAATTCAAAACAAGCAACCCATAAAAAACCAAGCCCTTTGAACATTGCTATTTATGATTACATAGGAATTCAAGGCTTCCTTCATGTTCATAGCTAGAAACTGTTTTCCTAGATAAAGTTTTAGAGGCTTAGATGTAATCAGCTAAGGAACTCTTCAAATAAGCTAAGCTGTGTTTTGATTTGGTGCAAATAAGAAGTGAAGTAATAGGAATAGCTATTCCTGGAACAGCTGAAGCTTTGAAATGCTGATTTAAAATGCTCCATGCTGCCATTCAGCTATCCTGTCATAGCAATATGGAACAAAAGACAGTTTTCCTCTCTGTGAACGTACTAAAAGAAGGATATATTAGCAACTGGAAATAGAAATTCAGCTCTAAAAAAAAAGGGGAGATAATTTTTGTCCTCTTTTACCTTTTACTTTATATTTTTATTCTCTTTTTTCTGTATTTCTTCTTAACATCAAAAAGACAATAGCAGTGTTTCTTACATCAGCTACAAAGGACATCCAGTTATCTTTTCTCTACCGCTTACCTCACTTGGCATCATGATCTGAAAAGTCCGATGATGTGGAGCATGACTATAAATTTGTTATAAACACTCATTGTCCTGCACTGTGAGCTGACAGGGGAGACCTGGGATGATGCCTGTGCTGCAGTCAGAAGCCCAGGCAGAGCAGGTATGGGCTCTGTGACCCTGGGATGAGGGCTGGGGAGCTGCAGCTGCAGGGGTGCCAGCATGAGGAGCTGTCAGGGTCTTTGCCCAGGTCCTGGGTAAGCCTTTGGCATGGTGATAACTGTGTTGGGTCTGATATGGAATGGAACTGGTTTAGGTCTACCTATACATATGCTCCAGCCCCACACCTTGTGCAGTATGGCCATATAGAATCTGCCTTTTGTATTTCTGTCTCTGCCTTCCCCTCCTTGGCCCACCATGCAGATAATGTTGGCTGTGATATTTTATCTAAAAGAAGCTCTTGTAAGCCTGCTGGCCTTTGGGAGGAGACCATTGCTACCTCTCCTTCCTGGTCCCTAGACACTCCTATTCTAAAGGGGTTTTAACAGTCTCCATTAGCCTGTGTGCTCCCATGGGGCTATTCAGAAATTATCTTAACTTTTCCCCATCAGCTGGTATCAAAGGTAACTCACAGAATAAAACTGATTTGAACATAGCCTATTATGAGTCTGTGCCTAAAAGTGATTGTAGCAAAATAATATTTTGTATTTATTTTGCTCCCGTTTTGGGCAAATATCTTCCAAGGTCTGTGTTATCTGCAGACAGATATCTGGTTTCCATTTAAGCTCAGTGAGGTTTTGGGATCTTTGTTTAGAGTTTTAGTGAGTTTCTGAAAACTCAGCCATGCACCTTTACTTCAGTTAGTAGCACTACTAATGTCCACTGCTATGTGGGAACTCACTCCTACAGCTTCATGGTGCTAACATTGGTACAGCAACAGCATATGTCTTGTTCTGCTATGAATCTGGGGGAAAATTAGTCTCTGGATTAAATTTATTTTCTGAAATCACAGATATTTTTAGGAGCACTAATTGTCCTCTTGAGCACAACTAATGGTTTATCTGATAAGACAGATCCTAATAAATGGATTATTCTCTTTAGAATGATACTAGTGAATCATGTCTATAGTTAGGTTATTTATTCTGCCTATAATGCATAAACACAGGGAGTTTTCAAGTGAAGGGTGCTATACTGAGGACAAATGGAAAGAATTGCTCTGTTGCATGGTGCTCTGTTGTCTTGTGCTTTCGTTGCTAAGGGATGTAATTCTATTACCTACTGTACTGTTAGATTTCAAAAGGGTAGTTCATAAGCACTAATAACATTTGTGGCAATCTGAGCTAAGTTAATGAAAAAGATAATCAAATCTAATGCTCCAGGGCAAGATATCTGATATCTCCAGGGGTCACAAAGAGATCATACAGCTGTCTTGGGGCAAGGGGTGGCTCTATGTGTGAGAGCAAGAAGAGGCAAGAGGCAGCAGAAAAGTGAGGGTCACCTTGCTGAGAAGCACCGTGTGCTGGTCACTGGCAGAGGCAGGAGGGGATTGCTAGATATGTCACAGAGATGGAGACGCTTATTAAGCTAATGATACTTTTAGTAATGCCAGTACCTAATAGATAAGTTTCGGCTGATCCCAGACATTTGTCTCAATGTGTTGATTGGGAAATTGGATTAAGTAGATCATGCGTGGTTCTGCCTTGTCCATAGCAGGCATATACAGACTTGGGAACTGACCAAAGATGGAACTGGAATAGCCTTTGGAATTTTAGTTATTTTTGTAAACACAAGCTTCAGTGTGAAACTCACTTCTGAAACAAATGTAGTACTTTATTGCATCTCTAGACTATACCCAGTGGTGGCTTTTTCTTGCTCCTAACTATAAACACAGATTTATTAATTTTTTTGGACCCTTTCATTACCACATATTGGTATATCACTTGAGAGTCCAAACAGAGGCTTTGTGTTCTCTGTAGGTGTGTAACTGATAATGTTCAGCAAAGGACACTTGCAATGGGAATTGTAGCCAGCACCCAAACCCATGTTTTCTCTCACAGACTCATGCTGTATTTATTGCAAGTACCTCCTTCATCTTACTCATCGTTTCTATGTGTTCTCTGAGCATTCTTCTATTTCTACTACTGTTCTCTTTAACACATATCTGCTTTTCACTACAGTGAGATTTTTGTCCTTGTTTCAGCCAAGGACAGGTTAATTTTTAGCAGTAGCCACAAGGTGGCAAAGCCTGGAGTTCTCTCAGTGTGTCTAGGTTGTTACTCTATACCAAGCACTTCAACAGGGGGAGGCAGAAGTAAGGGATTCTCACTTCCAAGGAGGATAATGTGGCTTTTCAATGTTTCCAATGTGTTTTTCTCCACTCCTCTGGCAGCAGAATCCAGGCCTCAGTTTGCCTTCTCCTCACTCAAAAAACTCCCCAAAATTTAGCTGCTAGTCCTTAGGGTTTACTGTAGAACAGAAAAAATAATTGTAATAAATTTTCTTGAATTTGTCATGGTAATATTAGTCACATTTCTATAAAGCATGAATTGAAAAGAAAAATCTAACAGAAAAACTGATTGAAATCTACTGTACAAAATTAATTGCTTCCATCCCACAGTTCCTCAAGCATCACCATGTTTCTGTTTTAAATGTTTACAATATAGAATTATTTAAACTAATTCAGGTTTTAATTAAACAAGGTAGGCTGGGTATTCTGTGGGGTTGAAGTTCAACCTAACAATTTTCAATATGTAACACCAAATAGATTTTTCTTAAGTTAATACCAAAGGGATTTTTATTTAACTTACTTTCTTTCTCTGTTCTACAAAAAAAAAAAATTAATATCACCTCTAAGGAAGTTATTCTGGAACAGTGAGCTATTACAAAGTTTCCAGCATTGCAAATAGAGGTAGTTTTTTTAAATAGCATAATTCACCCTTCTATATTGCTTCTCTCTTTCAGCACAGACCTGTTTCTCCATAGGATGGATTCTCAGTTGCAAACCATCCAAATCCTAATTTATGTATGCATGAATATTCAAGGTTAATATACTCCCTGTGGGAGAAACAGTCAGTGCCATTCAGACCACAGTCTGTTTTCCTCTTTTGCCACAGAGTAGGCTGTTGAAAATGTCTGATGAAATTGCAGGTTCCTTCTCTAGTCTCATGAATTAATTTAATGTTTCTTATTGGGATTAGGTAAAGTACCTCTTCCCATGATTGGACAGCCAGCAGGCGGGACAAATGAGTTTAAAAATCTATTCTAAACCAAGGAGAGAGAGGATACATTTGCATATTTTCTTTTTTCCCCCATATGACAATTGTCTCTATTCCTATAGAGTGTACTGGTTTGGGGGCTTTTTATATGTGCAGCCCAAATCAATGACCCAAGGACATGCTCCAGGTCACAAATTGACTGGAGAGTAGGAAAGACAAGATTCATGGCTTGGATTTTTAAGCAAATTTTCCTCTTATCCAGGGGTAGATGGAAGTTTATTGACAACTTTACTGTACTGGATTAGATTAGGAACCTAAGCACAACTTTTGCATGTCCTCTTTCTTACATCTCTAATAGATTTATGCACCCCTTTGACTGGCTCTGGGGCCACCCTTCTTACAGAGATCCCAAACATTGTCTATAAGGACTGGTACCTACAGGAACTGTGGGCCTGTGTGTTAGAGTAGGATGCAGTGCAACAGCAATAAAGTATTTATTCTGTGTTTATTCTGGGCAGCTGAGAAAGCCCAGCCTGGGTACAAGCTTTGAGGCAGTTTCATTTTGCCTCTAAGCACGTCTGGACAGTATGTGCACAGCTGTGCAATTTGCCTGACCTTGCCCTTTAACACAAGGAGCTTGTATCAAAAGAGGATACATGTCTGGACTGTCAGCCAGATTATCATTGTGTGTGGCCAACCAGTGTGGTCACACATTCCTCTTCTTGTGCAGCAACCTGGTCATTAATCTGCGCTTCCCAACATGCAGACCAATCCTCAAGGCAGCGGGCAGCATCTGCTGGAGCATTGGAAGGTAAGGAACCCTTAGAGTGACAGAGTCAAAAGGGAAGGCTGCAAAACTGGTGGGGTGACAGGCATGAGTGGTAGGGAATGGACTGAGAACCTGCCAGGATGGAACCTGTACATACCCCAAATTTTCTCTCCCCTTTGTGTCCTGGTTTTCCTGTTGAAGAAAGGGGACTGCTATGACTCTCTGCAGGTGCCAGCTGCAGTGCTGATGTGCCCTGAGGCTCACCATCTCCTGGTATGGCTACACTCACCACTGCTCCCACTTATCTTGGGGGCTTATTCAAAATGCAGATTATTTTGCCATGGATGCTGGGACATCAGAAATAGCCCTGTATGGCATGAGATAAGGCTTGTCAGGTGCTAAGAAGAGCTGATGGACACGGGTGACTGCGTGCAGAGAGCACTCCTGCACCCTGCACTCCAGCACAGCCCCACTGCCATCTGACGTTTCATGACATATTCACTGCAGCCCTCACATATTTTTTACTTTGATTCCTTTGATTCCTTGAATTCTTCTTTTCAGTTCCCCCAGAATAATCAGGATGAATACAGGGCTCTATGAATTGTCTCACTCATGCTTCATACAGAGGGAATGCTGCCCCTTTACTTATCTGTTCTATTGACCCGTTGACATAGCTGAGGGCGGTGCTGCAAACTGATTTGCCATTGGTGATATTCTGAATTCCTGGGATACGTGTAAAATGCTAATTTTATGACTTAGACATTGAAGAGGGGCCATTAGTTTTTAAAAGTCATATTCCCACTTGGCTTTTCTCATAATCACTTTTACAAGGAAGATTACTGGCATGACCATAACAATAAAGAGGGGAGAAGTCTTTTGCTTTAGTCTGGAGTTTGAAAAGACCTTGGGGTTTTTTAATTTATTTTGCACTGGACAGCATTTAGATGTATGATTTTTGCCTCTGCTTGCTGTCTATAAGATGTTTCTTCTCAGAAAATACATAAACCTGAGTCTGGAGTATTTTTAACTGCAGGAGCTGTTTATTAACATCAGGAGCCCATCACAGATAAGATTGTGGGGGCGGTGTCTGAAAAGTAGAAGCAAGATAGGGTGGAGGACTGAACCTTGAGTCCACCCCTTTTGCTTACTGCTTTGCTGCTCTTCTCTCTTCAGCTTCTCCTTTTTCATGAGAAACTACTGAACTTGGAAGAAAGGCTCCACATTTCCATAGTCATGGCACTCTTTTCTTCCCTCACACCTGTATTTATAGCCATTATATGTGTTTTGATTGGGGTAATAATGAAGAAGACAAATGGAGAGAAGGAAAAACGTGACACTAAAATCAAGCATCCATCTCGCCCATGGGTGGATGAAGATTTAAAAGATGGCACTGACCATCCCTTAGAAGAAGAAGGTAAGAAAAATCTTATCCCAAACACTTCTGTTGCTTGAATTTTATCTGCTGATACAAATAAAGGAGGTTCAATCACTTCTTCACAGTGACAGCAATGCTCAGCACAACACTGCTGCAGTGCCCTGAGCTTGTCAGCTCCCAGGAAAGGGCAGTCCTCATGTCATGTCATGTCACTGTTGGTGTAAATCTCTTATTCCCTCCAGACCCCACAGATCAGATATATATATATGTACAATATATATTCTCAGAGACTCCTGTCTGTTCCTCTGTACAGCAGATCTCAGACCTATGAGGGACTCTATGGGCAGTGTAAGGAAAGACAGGAAATGCTGCTGAATTCCCCAGAGTCTCTTCCCAGGCCTTATGAATGTGAGCAAAAGGAAGACCTGAGCAGAGGGTTTCCTTCTGCAAGACATCCCACTTTATCACTCAGTCCTATATATGTGGTCTCAGCACAGCTAAAAAGTTGGAAATGGGTTTATTACTCTCTTTACAAAGGTCTTCCATTTGTGGCTTCTGAGAATGTCAATGACAGATTTGTTTGGAGCTGTGTTGATCAAATATTTAAGAACAAAATGTGGTGGTAGTGATAATCTGTTCACTCAGCTGCATATTTGAACCTGTACAAAATGCCCTTTATTCTCATTAGCTTTTTGTGATTCACAGCTTGGACAAAAGTCCAAGCACAAAATGTACCCTTCCTTCTTCTTACTTTTTAACTATCCTCCATAAACTCACTTTATTTCTTTGTGAAATAAAAATCCACAGTGTTCTGTTCCTATCAATTTTTAAAATTGTAGTTAATGCAGCTCTTTTTTTCTGTTTTCTCCCTCAAGCTGGTCTCAAAGGCTTTTTAGGGGTCTGTCTCAGTTATTTTTCCCCATAATGACATTTTCCCTCAGTCTGCTTCTAGGAATCTTAAAACTTACAGTGTTTTTCTGCACATAGACCTATTTCTAAGAACCATTATAGCTCTTTTCTCAGTGTTCTGTGTACTTTGAGTTAGTGTTTTTTATTAGTTTCTGAAAATAGTTGATACCAGGAAGGGTTTAAACCCTGTTGACTATTTTCCAAATATATAAAATTTCTTTACAAATCAGGTCACATGTTGTATCCTCCTTTGTTCAATGCAAAGTAGATTCTCTATCAAATTATCCCATAATTTCTTTGTCACTATTGGCTTGCTACTTCACTTAAACTGCTGGAAATTAGAATTCCTGTGGGTAGTTCAAATGATAATCTATGAATTATCATCTTGGACTATAGCTGTTTCTCTCAGTTAAAAAAATTTAGATCCTCTACATAACCAAACCTATTAGCTCTTATCAAGGAGCCTCTGCCACAGCTCCATACATAAAATTTTAGTTTTTTATGTTGCTTTCCCTGTTATTCAGGTGCTGAATTCAAAACTGTACCAGTTTAAAATTGCTTGCAAAAAAATTTTGACAGGTAGACAGGTTGGTACTGTTGCTAAGTTCTATTTGCTTTTAAATAAAACCTTTCTCAATATACTGGGTCATCCAATATTAAATTTTTTTGCTATTTTTCTTTTAGTAACAAATAATGATCTTTCCCTTAATGGTGTGTGATTCAAACAAAATTCTTTGTAAAACAGTCATGTCTTCTATTTCTAGAAATATTAAAATAATTTCATCATTCATAGGGATTTTTTTCTTTGGCAGGGAAAGCCCAGCCTAAATGAGAAGAGTAGCAAGGAGAAGAGTTAGTAAGGATCTGCTACTTTGCTAAAGCCTTAATCGAGGATCAAAACATGTTAACCTTGTTGTCAGTGTTAAAATTTTCACTGACTGCACTAGATGCTGAAATGGAAACATGGATGTAATAGAGATTTTTTTAATAGTAAAGAATACTTTACCTGCTGTGTAAATTCTGCTATTTTATTAATGTATCTTACTTTATCCGACAAGCTCAGTTCTACTTAAATGTCTCAGGCTGACTTGTGTTTAAAGATTAAGTTCCTCTGAAGAGAATTTGAGTAAGGTGATATGAAACATTCTTAAGGCCTTTTCCAAAGCTAGAATCTAGGGCTGCCCCACATGAACAAGCTGAATTTTCAACGGCCCCCTGAATAGGAAGGGGAAGCTGAAGACCAAGTCTTTTGATTCATGTACCTGACAAAAGCAAGATCTATTTGCTGAGAGTGAACTCTGCTAGAAATTCAGAAAAGCACTGACCTTACTTGTAGCCCTAGAGCCTTCCCTGAAGTGGAACTCTCAGGGATGTTTCCCATGAGAAGGACATACCTTTGAGCAGCAGAGCATTCAGTGTAAGTAGCTGACCTGCTTGGGCAGACTCACTAGGGTCACTTATTGGCAATGAAGGGTAGAATGGTGAGGGCCAAGTGCTCCTGAGCTTGTCTGTGTTGTACTTTCCATAGCTGAAGAGATGGATGTTTCTCAGAGCAGTCTGAAACCCAGTTCTTTTGTTAAGTGCAAAGCACTCAGTCCATTTGTTTAATGCTTTAACTGGCAGTACTTCAGATTTGCATGCCCATCTGTACTGTAGCTTTTTTCTTCATTTATAAGATCCAGAATGAGAGATTGTTGTGCTGTGGATTGGCAAGGACACTGATGATACACTCTACTTAAAGACTACAAAGCAACACACAAAGTCCCAAATGTTCAATTTCTTCTGAAAATGCACTGCTGGTTGCTTATGATACTCTTTATTAGTAGACCGGTCCCACTTAAAAGCATTTTTCCTCTCCCCCAGTTTCAAAGATTTCCCGTATCTTAATAATACTACTACTGACATTAGCAATTTAAACCTCCTTTTCAATGGCAGTTCATGTTTTGTATCATTTAGGAACACAGGACTTAGATGGACACAATGCATTATGGTGTGTATCTCCCTGCTGCTGCAGATACATCCAGCCTCTGTATTCACCTGAATGAACTTGAAAACTGGACTTCTGTGACCCTTTTTCTTTAACCTTGCTGAAAGGCTGGTCCAGAATTTCTTACTATTTCTTACTAATTTCTTACTAATTACTCTCCTCTACTTTTCTGTCTGCCCAAATTTATTTAATACTACTGTATAGATATTTAATCTGCTCCATCCTCTTGATTTAAAAGGATTCTCTTCCAGCCCTTGTTTATACCCTCCTGTGGTTTATGGATAGCAACCAGATTACCTCTCTGCTTTCCTTATACTAGGTTTTCTCTTTATATAACAGCCTCTTTATATTTCTCTTAAGATCATAAGAAACTTTTGCAACTATATTCCAGTTGAGGCCATTTTCACAATATTTTGATGCTATGTTCTTTCTCCCAGGGTCTGTACCTCTCCAACTTGCTACTTCTTTTGCTTAGGATCCCTGACCCACTCTTGAGGTTTCCAGGATCAGCCTGCTTACCACTATTTATAACCCACTAGTAGGGTAATCCATCTCTTTTAGTTCTCTATTAGTCACACTCAGTTCAGGGCTGGATTCACTGCATGGATTCCTGTCGTGGCCCATTTTGCAGCAGTCTGCCATTAATCAAAGAACCTACAGGGTCACTTACCCAGCATTTAAGACCAAAGATGTGAAAACTTTCTTTACATGCATTTAATTTTTTTCTTATGCATGTCTTTACACTGGAAAAGAGAATTAGAGAGGAACTGTATGCTTAGAAAGCAATTACCTAGAGTAGAAACTTGTTTGGAAAGCAAATGCAGTAGTCTTAACTGGGGTTTCTCAATAATCAGTCTCAGGACAAATTGTTAATATTATCTAGTGGTGTTTGCATAAAGCAAAGAGAGTAAAAGTGAAATATTTTAATGACATACAATTGCAATACAGCAACACAGAGAAGTGTCAGTATAGATAAAATTAGTGGCCAACAGAAGGGAAATGACAACTTATTGTTCTCAGTATGAGTTTTTAATTAAGAACTCATGCTTCAAACTGAGGTAAAATTTATTATATGATTTGCAGGCTGATTATAACCTCCCATATGGACTGCTGGGAAGAACATAATCATCATCCTAAAATGTATCCAGAGAGGAATTTCTGATAGAGATAGGAAAATAGTATTTTTAAAGTGAGATTCCACTTGGGATGTCTGAGCCAAAATCATTCCAGATTTACTTAAAAAGCACGAAGCTTGATGACTACTGTAAATGGGCAACAGAATTGATGGCAGTCTTGAGAATGTGGCTAACAAGGCAATAGACTTGCTAGCAGGGTGTCTGTTGTCCATCAAGTGGTGGAATACAAAAAGATGAAAACAAGACACTTGTGGTATTGTATAATGTGACTGTACAAACAGGAGTATGTCTAAACACAGCAATTAGAGATATAGAGAGCATGCACTAAACAGATGGTGCTGATGATGATTTAAAGATAGCATATGTATAACGTTAACTGCTAAGAAAGAATGGTAGACACATGGTGGAAGATAATATATAATAGATTAATTTATTTTAAAAAATTAATTTGCCAGGAGAATTTTGGTTTTGTGTGTCAGTTCCTGCAGTTCTAGGTTTTTCTGCTTCAGCCAGTATTCCCATGCTGAGTGGTTTGAGGTTTTCCATTCTGTTTAGCTGTCTCATCTATGTTGAAAATCTTTGAAAGTACATTTCTTTTTTCACCTTATTATTAAGTTGAACTAGTTTGACCAAACAACAGCTTCACTGCTCTTCTACTTACATGGGGCCCCCCTGCCCCCCAACAGATAACAAGCAAGCACTCATCACTATCTTCCTGGGTGTAAACCGCAAAGGGAATTGTCATTATCATCTTATCAAGAGGCACCTTTTTTTGAGCATGCAAGATGATCACAAAAATATTTTTTACAAGGGCTCACAGCTCATTAACCTGGAGCCAGGTCCTTGCAGACTATGACCAAGAGTGCTTAACACAGGCATGAAATGCTAAGCAAAACAAATTTTCAGGGTGAATTCTTTGTACACAACATGAAATGTGTGTCATTTGGGGACCAGAACCATTCCATTTACATTCAATTTATGAAACTGGATTTATTTCACTCCTTTGCACAGACTGAACCACACTTGTGAATATTTCACTGCTGTTAAAATGAACAAAAACCTAGCCTGGTCTCTAAGGCAACTGCATACTACTAAAACACAGAAGTAATTACTGTTTGAATTTGTGCTGGAGATTGCTATGATTCAGGAATAATAGCCTAATAGCGACATAAAAAGAACTGGAATATTTTTTCCTGACTCAGCTCTCAGTAGGATATTGCTCAATACTATTGACTAGTCAAAATGTAGCATTTAAATGGCTTTAAATTCCACATCATAGCTGCAAGAAAAATGCTATCTGTGCTGATTCTAGGAATATGGGAGAGAAAGAGGCCTCAGAGACAACAGAACTTTCATTTTGTGATATAAACAGACGGATTTCAGTGAAATGGAAAATAATTTTGAGTTCTTAAATTAAAGCCAAGAAACACAATATCCCACATTTGATATGTTGTTATCCTAAGTATAGATGCCTGACATCCATTTCCTTTTATGCTGAAAGTATCAGGAAACTAAAGAGCTTAACCACAAAGTCGCATTTCTCCAGAGCCAAAGCTCGCAATGCTTCTGCTATGAAACACGAATATGGAAGAAGTTGACATTCACCTCTTCAGAGGAGATTTTACACATATTGGTAGTTAAGCTCTCTCCTTAATTTCAGTAATTTAATTGATTTTTTCCTTATTAAACAGCTCAAGAAGGAACACACATGTTCACATTTACTTGCTGAGAAAAGTGGGCTGGAAGCCTGTCCACTTCTTCAATGCTGTTTCAGCTTGTAACCCATTTTTACAGGCAGGCTTGCAGGCTGAAGTGGAGAAGGCAATGACTTCTTTGTGGATCACACTGGCTAGAGCCAGCCAGGACCCTCCTGCCTCTTGGTATTTAAACAAGGTGTTTATTCAGTAGCTGCAGCTGGGGATCAAGGAGTTGTGTCAACTGGAACTTTAGACTTTGCCTTACCAGTGGTGTAGAAGTGCAGCATATGCCAGTGCAGAACAAGGTGCATTACAATGTGAATGCCAAGGATATCAACAGCATTCTTCAGAAAAAAAAAAAAAATCCCTAACCACTTGTATTTTCTTGCAGAGGGTGAGGAAGAGTGGCAAGGACTTGAGGAAAATGTTGCCCATGTCCCCTTCACTGGCGAGCGCTACTCTGAGGCTGAAATGATTAAAAGGTCACAGACATTCTATGAGCTTCTAAATAAGAGGAGATCTGTCAGGTTTCTCAGTGATGAGCCAGTCCCCAGGGAGGTTATCGATAATGTCATCAGAACAGCAGGTAGGTACTGAGTGGTTCAGGGTCTGGGAAAAAAAAAAAAAAAAAGGATCAGCATTACTGTTCAACTGTGTAACTGTGAAAAGGTGGTGTGGAAAAGATAAGGGAACTGGAATTTTGCTCATGGTTTTCCTAGATTCACCTGTAGCTGAAATGAATTAGCACCCAATGATTGTAAATTACTCAGCTTGAACAACTGTATATTGGGGACTGGTTTGGTGGACTTCCAATTCCTTTGTATTTGCAGTTCACCCATAAGAGAAGAAGAGCATTTCAATAGCATGAAACAACTTCATTTTCAACCTTTAAAAGATGTTATTTAAAATTAAATTTGTGTGGTTTATTGAGACGTCTTTCAAATTGAAATATTGAAGTGTTTTCTCAAAAATGTCAAGCTATGTGTACTTCACATGCTTTAAAACTTAATGCATTATTATATTTGTCATGTGTGTGTTTTGGTTTTTGGGGTGCCCCTACAAACAAATAGATTAAGTTGTCTCAACCATGCAAAATATTTCAGTTTACAAAAATGGTTGGTGCTTAATAAAGGGAAAGAATTTTAGTCTAAAACAACAAACCTTTTCCAGTCCTTCCAATAGTAGTGCCAGACCCCTGTTGCATATGATTGGAGTGTTATGCTAAGGACCCTAATAGAGGTTATTTGACTGAAGCTCAGAAATTGATTATCTTTGTTGTTGTTGAGAATTTATGCATTTCAAATCATTACTGTCATGTCCTGGCCTAATCTCATCTGTGCTTTAGTTAACATCGACTTCAGCCATCAGCGTTTTTGACCCTCACGAGTTCTCTTATTCTATGAGCCAGCTGCTGCTACTATAGAAAATATTTCCAAGCTGCCTTAGAGAAAAGTTCAGTAGCCTTTAGCAGGGTTAATAATCTAAAGGCTCTCCACATTTGAGGTGCATTATTTCCCCTGTAAAAACTGTAAGCTGCTTTGTTACTGCACTGCAACGAGTCTCCATCTCCCTCTAATTAACTAGGAGTCATTAAAACACTGAGCATGTTTTGGCAAACGCAGCAAAGCAAACAAGCCTGGCGTGCAGATGAAGTACTTAGTAACCCTGAAAGCTTTGGGCTGTGTGGAGAGAAAGAAAACAAAGGGAAGCATGAATGCCATCAGTTTTTACCTAAACCTGACGAGAGGCAAGATTCACAATATAAAAACATTTTCACATATCAAGAGAGTTCAAGCTGCTTTTTTAGTGTTTCTTGAACTAAAATCAGTCCTTAGTATTTCATGCATTCAAGTTCTTCAAATATTTTTAAATGTGTATGAGGAACCAGAGAGATCTAAGCAGTCTTCTTAATCTATGTATCTGTGAACCTGTGCAGATACATATTCTTCAGCTTCTAGCTTTTAAGCCCTAGGCAGTTAAAATATTTCTCCAGTGGTGTTGGTGGGTGAGAAAGCACAGATTTAATATGTGCATACCTAGAAACACCAGCTGTCTTTGGGACAACAAATTCAAACCTGTATGTTCTATGGCAGATGTCTGTGTTGTACAACGCCTTATCTTTGTCAGTGACAGTTCCTGCAGGGGGTCACTTAGCCTTGCTTTCCTGAAAGCCATTTTTTTCACCCTTCAGCTAAAATCACATGTCAGAGTTGGCTGTGTATTCAGACAGCCATTTGTTGCGCCATATTCTTGGTACAACACTTTGTAATAACATTACTGTGTTCAAATATATTGTACCATATTACTGCCTCATCATAAGAACCACCAAAAAAGGAATTTTTTACAAATCCTTAACACTGGCTTCCTCTAAGATGGCAGTATGGAAGGATTAACCTCTACTTTAATGGGATTTCACATTCTTTGAGAGAGAAATGAACAGGATTGTCTGCCAGAACTTAGTCCTTTTCTTCCCATCTCATCCACTTGCTTTCCCATTGCTGTTGGTTAGCCTGAAAGCTCACAAGGAAGAGTTGGTATCTCTCACTGCCCACCCTCCTTCCTGGTTTTTACTTTTCTCTGTTTTTATATGAAGGGACTTCACCTAGTGGAGCACACACTGAGCCCTGGACCTTTGTGGTCGTGCAAGATTCTCATTTAAAACATAAGATTCGTGAAATTGTAGAAGAGGAAGAGGAAATCAACTACAAAAAAAGGATGGGAGACAGATGGGTTAACGACCTGAAAAGACTGAGGTATGAAAAGTCAATTACCTAAGGGGTGTGAAGAGAGCCATTGTTTCAACGTATGAAAGACTTCTATAATTTTCTGTTTCTTCCTCCATCTCACTTTTAGTATTTTTCTAAAATCCATTTTTGGAAACAAAAACTTATAAATGTGTAGAATTGTGCCTTGGTGGCTGGTTCATAAAACTGTTTCCAGTAAAAGGGATTACATGCTCTCTATTTTGAAAGTTTTCCAAGCACTTGGCTCCATCATTATTTTTTCCTATGTAACCTCTGCGGCTGAAGCTCTTGTCCCGGATTTTTTCTGTTGTTTGACAAACAGTCAAGCTCCCAAAGTCACTGGAAGCTTTGCTACCAACTGAGGAAGCCCTAAGGCCTGTCCCTATCCAAGTGCTGAATTATGCAATTTTTAATTGTTCCAAATGCCCTCTGAAGTCTGACTGACTTGCTTAACTTCACACAGTGGGAAGATGTCTACTGAGTCTTGGCTTGTCAAGTGGACCATGTGCACAAAGCTTTGTAGGGTTGACTTGCCCTCTTTGTTTGATAATGTTACTATTTTTCAGGTGCTTAGGTGTTATACAAATTTATGCGCTATGCAAACAACTAAATGCCAGAGGTTCTTATGTTTTGAGTGAGAATAGTAGAAAGCACTCATTTTCATGTCTAAATTCTGTGTCGTGATTGTAATTTAAGAAATTGGGAACCAAATGAATTGTAACAAGGATAAAATACATTATATTTAGGCTTAGACCTTAGACAAAAAAGTTTTGAACTTTTTTGAATTGCAATGACAAAAAATTTGCACTGCTGGTAACAGGCAAATCTGCAAAATTCCAGGAATTAAATAATCTCAAAGGCAAATGCTCATGAGGCCAGTTCATAGATAAGAGGTCAAGAACTATCTCTTATTTGTATGCAATTCCACTCTTCAGAGTGAGCATATCAACCCCTCAGCCAAATCTGTTAAAATTGAGAACTATATGTAAGCTTTTTTCCTTTCTGTTTCTATTTAAGCAGGTAATACTTAATCCTTTGCAGTAAATGTTCTAAGGTTTAGTCTACTGCTATAATTGTCATGTACCTTTAGTGCCCCTTTGCAGACAGTAAATGCAACTTAAGGGAAAGTGAAAAGGTTGCAAAATAAACTTCTTAAACATTCTTTCACAGAACAAATTGGATCAAAGAGTACTTGGACACTGCTCCGTATTTGATCCTCATTTTCAAGCAGGTATATGGGCGGCTTCCAAATGGCAAAAAGAAGACCCACTACTACAATGAAATCAGTGTTTCCATTGCCTGTGGTATCCTGCTTGCTGCACTGCAGGTATGTTGACAGAACCAACATACTCTGAGTCAATATATCAGTTTGGATTATGTACCAAGACTGTTCTGTCCAAATGAGGGTGGAACCTAGTTTAGATTTTAACATTTTCAGTCCCCTGGATTACTACAATATTTGAGTTTTAAAGTTATTCTACACAGGTCTACATCTGAGAAGGTGATTCCTGTTGTCAGTACTGGTTAACAGGAAGAAAAATATAATGTAGTTTCCAGAGTTGTCACTCTTCTCTCGGCACAGGCTTCAGCCCCTGTGGTTTCTGCCTTATGCTAACAGGGCTCTTCAGACTACCCAAGCACGACTGCGTGGTGCCACACTGGCCCCTTCTTTTCAGTAATCCCTCTAAAACAGCTTGACACTGAACCACTTTTAGTATACAANNAAAAAAAAAAAAAAATCAGGGGCATATTCCAGAGAACAGGCTGTACTATTTCAATCAGTCTTTCTGAGGCATTTCTGAAAGTGAACTGATCTCTAAAGCTCAGCATGTTTGACACCAGCCAGTTAGATTTTCTCAGTGGTTTCTCAGTGCTAGGTTCTGTTTCTTGTATCTGATGTACCCACACAACTGTTAAATAGAGAAGCTATTCTGATAGTTAACCTGGCCTGTCAGCAAGATAACAGAAAGGTGCCTCCTCTTATATTAGGCCAATTTTCTACCAGGCACTTCCATTTCTCCTCCATTCTGTTTTGAATGACACTTTCTTTCATTCATTTCTGCTCCTCAGGCACCATCACTATTAGCTCTTCTCCTCTTGAGAAGATTGTAGAGATTACTTAATGTGACAGGTGCATTTCCTGGGCACCTCTCCCTGACTGACTTGTATCTCAAAGCCCCAAAAAATGCTTGCATTGTGTAAACAGCAAGACTGGAATCCACATGTGCAGCTCTCAGGAAGTGACTCAGCTGTGTGGTCATACCTTGGATGATGTCAGCTCTCTATTGTTTGCCCAGATTTTTTAGGGTTTTTGTGAGATTTTCAATGAGAGGAAGAGTGATACATAGACTTATTTTGGGATTCTGATGTAATCCGTAACAATAGCCACTGTGAGAGTTGCCAACAGACTCCTGTGACAGCTTCTGAGGCAGAGCCTGTGCCCCCCGCCCCCTCATCCCTGTGAGGTATGGCTCTTGAGGAGAAACTAAAATGTTCACAAGGCTGTAAAGGCATCTTCCTGCCAGCTCTATGGAGCCAAGAACCAAAATAGTTCTCTGTAGGAGCCAGATTGTAGAATCATGGAATAGTTTGGTTTGAAATGGATGTCTCAAGATCATCTAGTCCAACCACCAGCATCATGGGATGACATTCCAATCATATCCCCACAATTGCCTCTCAACTTCCCTGTGGCCGTGGATTCCCCATGACACTGAGCACGGCAGGCAGGCTCTGGCTCTGAGCAGCACTCATGGCAGCAGACGGTGCTGTTGCTGTGGTGGAGAGATGCTCTACTTCTCTGTAAGCAGAGCAGGCGTCTTTTATGGTGCCACTGAGACTGTTAGTAAATCAGCTTCCAAAGCCTGCAGCAGGTCTAACAGAGCAGCATTTCTGGACTAGTTGACAGAAGGATGTGTACAGGTGTGGTGGGAACACCTGCTGCAACTAAAGAGCACGGTCCTGTGTCTCATTGTCACTGTCTGTCTTGCTGCAGAACGCGGGTCTGTACACAGTGACCTCCACACCCCTGAACTGCGGACCCCAGCTGCGGGTGCTGCTCCAGCGCCCAGCAAACGAGAAGCTCCTGTTGCTGCTCCCTGTTGGCTATCCCAAGAAAGACGCCACTGTTCCTGCATTGACACGGAAGCCACTGGAAGACATCATGGTGGTCATGTGAGCCCAGTTCCAGGAGGAAAGAGAGCATCTCTGCTGACAGCTGAAGTTGTCACTGCTGTTTCTGTGCATCATCCCCCTATGCTGCCTTTGCTCTGGCTGTTTACACCTCTATTTCTTTTAGTGCTGGTAATCTACTGACAGCAGTGAGCAGTCAAGCACTGTGACTTGGACGGCTGCTGTTACCTATCTGACCAGGGCACTGTTCCAGGGGATATGTACATTGCATTTAAATGACTTTTATCACTTGATTTTTCTCATGCATTGTGGGGACGAATCTCTTCTTGAACTGGAATATATATTTTCTTTATACTTTTGTGATTGCTATTACACAGTTATTTTAACTTAGGAATTTTAATGAACATTGTATTAAAAGATACAAAGAGGTCAAACTGAGCTGTCCTATCTCGGTCAGTGTGTGCTGTTTAAATGCCCCCTCCCCTTCACCGTGTTCAGCTGTGTGTAGAAAGATGCTATTTTCCTCCTATATAATAGGATTTCTCTACTTGATTGATCTTAGAAACTTTATCTACACCAGGCTTTCTTAAACTATTGCAGCTACGAGTGTCTTAGTTTGGGGAAAATTTAGTAGGAACAAGGCATACAGGTAATTTGCTTGTTACCATTTATTTATACATGTTCCAGGCAGTTAGATCGTGTGGTAGCTATTAGCGTGCCCCCGGTACAGCGCAGAGGGAACTACTGTTCCGGTATCCTGTTCATACCTGCAGGGATACCAGTTTAATACTCTGAAATTGAAACTGCTTTGGAGACCCTGACTGGTGAGAGGAGCTCTCACGTCAGCCCCAGTCAGGGATTCGGGAGCGGCGCGCGGGAAGGGCTGGCGCTGCCGGTGCCCGGGCGGGCAGAGCCCCCTCGTGGGGCCGCGGGCCCCGCCGGCTCCGCCAGCAGCGAGAGGGGAAACGCGGAAAGAGACGTGTTCTTCCTGCAGGGCTCTGTTCTGGGAAACACTTCCCACCCTCATCTCTGCTGGGTTCAGCATCAGGCGCACTCGGCCAAATTGGCTTCAGCTGTCCTTGAGGGATGAGAGGCTGGAGAGCAGTGCCGTGGGAAGGGACCTGGGGGTCCTGGTCAGTGGCAAGTTGAACACGAGCCAGCAGTGCCCTGGCAGCCAGGAGGGCCAGCCCTGTCCTGGGGGGCATCAGGCACAGCATGGCCAGGTGGGCAAGGGAGGGGATTGTCCTGCTCTGCTCTGAGCTGGGGCAGCCTCACCTCCAGTGCTGGGGCAGTTTTGGGTATCACAGTATATCACATAATGTTGTTAGAGAGCACCCAAAGGAGGAGCAACGAAGATGGTGAAGGAAGGACCCGAGGGAATGGCCTGAAGTTGTGTCAGGGAGGTTTAGGTTGGTACTAGAAAAGGGTCCTTTCACCCAGAAGGTGGCTGGGCACTGGAACAGGCTCCCCAGGGAAGTGGTCACAGCACCAAGCCTGAAAGAGTTCAAGAAGCATTTGGGCAATGCTCATGGACCCTCCATGTGACTCTTGGGGATGGTCATGTGCAGGGCCAGCTGTTGGACTTGATGATCCTTGGGAGTCCCTTCTAACTCAGGGTATTCTATGACTCTGAGTTAACTCACTCCTTATCTGAAGTCTAACCTGGTCTAATGGAGGGCTCACTAGAGGGATTGAAATTACAGGATCTTTAAGGTTCTTTCCAATCCAAACCATTCTATGATTCTACGAGTCAGATCCCATTTACCATCACTTGTCAGCTGAGCAAGTGGAGGGGATAATGTTTTGCAGAAGTACAGATTTTGGCCATGTCAGTGCCTCTTCCACTCAGTGGGAAAAACTATTTTCTTCTTTGACAGACCATTTTGCTGGTATTTAGCAGATATGGTGACTTCTTCTGTTGTACTAGCCTGTTTCATGCTCTCAATGGTACAACTATGGCAGGAAATTTCTTATGGAGGCCTATAGTCAAATAAAAAATTTAAAAGGAAGAAAAAAAAGGAAGTCCTTCGTCTACACATTTTCAAGGTCTAAAAACTAGTGAGGGAGATAGGGATGAGCTGAAACAAGTGAAGGCTGATAAGCTGCAGGTGTCCAGCTATCAGGAATACATATTAAAGTCACTATTGCAAGTTTTCCTTCTGTGCAGATGCTACTGTGCCCCATCAAGCCCCTTCACAAGCAGTTTGTACCTACCTGCTGGTACTACTATGTTTTAATTCAGAGTTCACATCAACAGAGGGAGGACTGAATCCCTGTCATGTTGCAATCTTTTCTACAGAAATAAACTCTCAGCTACAGAAATAAATTACCTCTGCCTGGTCTCAGTCTGCAAAATAGAGAAACTTTACTAAATGAATTCAGTTTCAAACCGCAAGAGCTTGCATATATAAGGCTATTTCTAGTGTGGTTTCATAACAACAACAACAAAAAAGAACTAAAGCAGTTTAAAAAATACACCAAAAATTGTCACAGTAATAAGTGTTGCTGTATACCATTATACCTCTTCACACCAAAGAAGATTAATGGTTGGTTTTTTTCTCTATGTGTTTATTCTGGATACTAAGATACACATAGTAGTTTAAAAACTCAAGCCATCACACCTACTAGGTGGGAAAGATTCTATCCAAAAAGCATTTCTGGAATCAAGAAACGTNTTTTCTTTTCTTTTCTTTTCTTTTCTTTTCTTTTCTTTTCTTTTCTTTTCTTTTCTTTTCTTTTCTTTTCTTTTCTTTTCTTTTCTTTTCTTTTCTTTTCTTTTCTTTTCTTTTCTTTTCTTTTCTTTTCTTTTCTTTTCTTTTCTTTTCTTTTCTTTTCTTTTCTTTTCTTTTCTTTTCTTTTCTTTTTTCCCTCCCTTAAAAATGCTTATTCAAATGGGAACACAACAGTACTATTAATACTGATGATGATACTCCAGAGTCTCTTTTAAATCATGTTAGTACTCCTGTTGTGACAAGCCTACTAGGAATTGCCAAGTTCTCTGAGTGTTCTCTAAGAAATGCATTGTCTTTACTTAAAAGACAATTAAATAATAATAAATATTGCCTTTCCATGTCACACTGTTGACTAAAAGGCTAGCATTTAAGTTGTTTTACATTTAACTAGGGATACCTGGTTGGCATTTGTTCAATTTCCAGGTAAAAAATGTTTTAAATGGATTTTCCCATGTTTTCACTAGTGTCCATTGCCTGTTGGCCTGATGCCACCCATCTCCAAGAGGACACAGACTTCATCTTCCTTGTATCCTTCCATTAGGTAGCTGAGGACAACAACTGGCTCTCTCCATTTCTGGGATTTTTCTTCCTTGAATGGTGTGGACGAATTTGTTTGTGTTCAAGGACTCTCACTGTCTGAAATTTACCAGAAATCAGGTGCAACACAGTGGGTTACATGACAATCCAGAAAATTAAAGGAATAAGTATCACATTGGTTGGAACCAGGCCAACTGCCCATCTCATCCCACTGCCTGGCTGACTGAACTGGCATTGGTTTCAGTCTGCCCTTGAACACAGAGCTGGAAGATACTGCAGCTGGTGTTCATTAGCAATCCAGCTGGCCATGCCATGAAGCAGGGAAGCATTACTTCTGGAGCAGCACCACCTTACCCATTCCACCCAGGTGAACCAGAATCAAATGATGCTGCTACAAAGTATTTTTTTTTAACTTTAGGGATTCAGAGTTCAAGGTCTGAGAACTGTGTTACACTGGTCTATGTGCCCATCTCCTTCATAGCTATGAGATCAAGTTCAAGATTCCCATAAATTAGCTGGGCTGTAGTGACCATCTAAGTGTTCTCTGCTTGATGGAAATAGCAGGTTGTCAGGATTTAGCTTCTTTGCAAGTAGTTTAAAGCTAAGTGCTGTTATCTTGAATTTCACAGAAATAACTGTTCCCAGCCACAGTTACTGGGTCTGAGCAGGGATGTAACAGGCTATAATTTATGAGCTGTGTGTTTAAACATTTCTTACCATACAAATTCACACTAGTACAATAAAAGTAAAGCCGCTTGTGGGCGTGAGGAAGTATCATCTTGATGCTGTGAACCCTAGAACAAAAGCACACAAGCCCCTACCTCAGGTTGTGGTTTTGCTCTGATTAAGCTGCAGCACTTCAAAGACATTTAAGCAAGTAGATGTGCAGTCAGCATCTGATTGATTTATTTCTTTAATTGCTACAAAGATCTCATGGGCCCATGAAAAATCAATCTTGAGAAATAATCCAGCTTGCACTCCAAGGCATGCTCAGCTATACCTGAATGCCAGGTACTGACAAAACATGAATCCACAGCACTAATAAACTGCTCCCAGCAAAAGACTTGAAAGAAATAAAAATGCAAATGTTAATTCTGCCAGCACATGCAAGTTCTAAGAAGTTGTTTTTTTTTTCCAGAAGGGCTCAGCCTTGGCATCATGTTGTGTCACTGATGAGACCTCCACAGAGATCATTAGGAAGAGGTTGGGCTACTGGATTGTTTTTGAAGATTTCCACCCACCTGAGCTTAGTCAAAGAAGAACAGATATTGTACTAATGACTTAAACTCTCAAGGAATTTAATTATTTTTTTGGCTAACATTACCTATATCAGACATCTACGAGAGCTAAGCCTTTGCCCATAGGTAGAACTCTCCTGTGCTTGTGGAGTGTAAATAATGAGAACATTAATTGCATGAGAGCTGGGTAACTGTTCCATTCAAATTTAAGATGGAAGAGAGTCATTGAAGCTTGAATCTGTGCAGCAGCAAGTTACCAGTAAAATATCACATCCTGTTCCGGGTTGTGTATGTGTATTAACTTAGCTACAAGATTGGAACTGATTTGAACTAGTTCTGATAGAAACAACAAAGGCATTCCAAGACCCAGGTAACACAGTGTAAGACATGGGAAAACAGTGCTAATCAGCAAGATGGATAATGGCTATGACCCAAAGGCATCAGTTACCAAGTTTTTTGAGACATAGATTTGAAAGAAGAGGTGTTTGAAGGACTTCTAAGAGAACCCTTGGTTGGGATTTTTTTTTTTTAATGAGGAGCTGCCCTGTGCCTGAGAGTAAGCTCTTATCTATTACTTGAGAGTAGGATCTTGTAGCTGAGATCACAAGTGACTCAGTTTGAAAGGCTGACATCAGAGTCCAACAGTTTTGCCCTGTAATGTGGCAGCATTGGTGCAGTTATCCTGAGGAGCACCTCTTGCAAATACCAAGTTCAAGTGTGAATATTGGGAGTCAGACAAAAGCACAAGTGTGAAGACCCACAACAGTCACAGATATGCTTCAGAGAGAGGGTCTGCTTTAAGAGGCTGCCTTTTTTTATTTTTTTCCTGTTGTTTATGCAGTAGGGACATGAGTCTGTAGATTAAGCACTGGATTTCAATGAAGCTTTTGTGTCATTGTTTTTGTAGTGCAAATGGTCCAAACGTCAGAAGGCTTTTAACATCTCCAAACTATTCCTTTAGCTCACTTGTAGGATAGCAGTTATTCATTCAGCTTGAAGAAGGCTGTCACAGCCAATTCTCTGTGGGACTAATGCCAAGGTACCACTCTTGGGTAAAGAGATATATGTTCCCTAGCAGCTTGCTGTGAAAGATATCTCTTTGCAAGTAGCATTACCAAGTGGAAGGGTTAACAACAACCTGCTGGTTTTGCCTTCCTGGGGAAATTAAATATGAGATGTGATATAAGTCACCCCCTTTCAGTCTGAAGATCTTACTTTGCTTTCAGTAGTAGTGTACCAGTAAACTTTGTGGTTTATGAATGAAGAAAAAAGGAAACAGATCAAGACAAGCCACAAGCCACAACTACCAGGCAATGCTAAGTGTCCACACACAGCATCAAAGACCTGAGGAGAAAAAGAGCTTTCCTATGCTGGCCATTCTGTTTCGTCCTGCTTGTGAGCTGGTATGCATTAAATTTAGATCTGACTAAGTTTCAGGGGACTAAGTGACCCTTGAGAAATCTGTGTCACTCTTGGAATTATGTGTTAAAAGCTAATGATGTGTGATGACTTAGCTGCTGTCAAGCAGGACAGTTGTGGCACCAGTCCTCTTTGGTACAGAGCCTTTTATTTCTCAGGGTACTTTGTAGACTTAATACAATACAGCAGCTCATTCTTTAATATTGGTCTCCATTTCTTTTTTTTTGCTGGAAAATGGAGATGAGGCATATGATGGGAGAAGAATATAAATTCAGTGAAATATAAAGTGGTGTAATCAATAAACACAGTGATGGACATTATATATAGCTTTATAAATTTAAGTGTTAAGTAATCACATATTTTACAGTTTTGCAAAATGGTATGAAGTAAGAGCATCCTCAACTTTAAATTAGGTTGAATTATCAATTAACTTTAGTAGCAGCTGGTCCTGCAAAGGGAAGAAAAACTTCAAAATAAATACTTGAAATATTTATAAATAAGTTATCCGTTTAGAAATCAAAAGCCACTGAAAATACCGACTCATTTTGATTAACTTTCAAGAAGCCTGAAAAGAATTGTGATTATTTTCTTTGGAGACCAAGGCAGCATATGCGAGTATAATCACTTGAAAGAGATTTAGGATCTACTTCATGCTGAACTGTATTTCAGACTGCCCTTGAAATGAGAAATTGTATTTCCAAACTGTCTACCAGCCAGGATGTCAATGCAACAACTGATCATCTCTATGTAGGAATCCAGATTGTGTTTCAGTAGGGATATGTTATGTACTGAACTGGGCAATGATGGCTCATTTCAGTGGCTCAGTGAGCTCTGAGGAACAAACATGATGCACAAACCTTAAATACATTGTGCCTCAAATGTCTCTGTTATGATGCTACAACAGCATCGTAAATCAGAGGTGGCTGATGGATGGCACCTGACAGGGAGATTTCTTGTTGTGTCTTGTCACACTAACTCTGGCTGTGCAAGTAGATGTGAATGTCTCTGTATAAGAGGTGTGTGTATATGTATAAAACATAATAAGGACTGTGTCACAGAAGAACTGTTCTTGCCTCATGTGATACAGATTGGTGCTTCCTAACTGGCTGCAGTTTTGCCACTTTCCCAGGAGGGAAATTTTAGGCAAACACCAAACATTGCTGGTTTTGGAAGTAACAGGATTAAATCTCGGAAAAAAGCACTAAGGTCAGAAGGATTCTTAAAAAGTGTCTTGGTTCTTAGCAGAAGGTAAGAATGTTTTATACAGGATAACCTCTAACTATTGCTCCTCCCTGATATCTGGTAAAATTTGAGTGCATTCATGATGAATGAACAGCATCAAAATAATATCTGCTTATTGTTTGTCTATTTTCTTATGTTTTTTTACTTCAATTTCTTTTCTGTCCTTCATTTCACCTCTGTCACCTCACAGTATATTTTTGCTATAGGTACTTTCAGAGCTTTGAGCATGGTGTTCCTGTTCTTTAATAGAACAAGCATGAGTACTATGCAAAGTGTGTTGAGCTGGCAGAAAGGTCAGGAAAACAGCAAGCACAGGTCAATAGCAAGATCTCCATCTTTCTGTGCTTACTTCTACTGTGATTTTTTTATCTATGTGGGTATAGTACCTGAACTCCATTAGATATGTAACAAAAAGTGGTTCTGACTCCAAAGTTTGTCTTCCTTTTAGCTGGATTTGTTTTACAATCTGTTTATAATTAGATGACAAAACACAAATGTGAATGAGGTAATAAGGTAATAAGCAAGCTCCTGTCAACTGTTGTCTGTTGTAATTGCCAGGAGAAATCTGGTAGGCACCTCCTGCAAATCAAAGTGAATAAACCCTCTCTGTGAATATTACCTTCCCATTTAATTTAGTAAATTGTTGATGAACAAATTGCAAAGTTCAAGAGTGTAATTATTTGGGATTAGTAGAGAATTTCTTTAGCATGTAATTGATACTCTGTGGATCATTTGATTCGCAGCTGAAACCAGTTTGTAATTGATGCTGTAATTAGCCAGCACAGTGCTCACTCCATATGAGACTGCAGTGTTATAAATTTGGATAGACCCAGAATACAGAGCAATACAGCTTGACTGCTGACTAACTTATATTGGAGAAGTGTTTTGTAGGAGACTACGCTTTGACCTGCAGGAATTGAATATGGAAGATTTGTCAGTCAGGTCTGAATCAAAAATTGCCTCAGAATTCATTTACCTTTAATTCTGTGCTGATGTCAGTTGTCTGTGGCTTCCCACTTTGTGGTTTTTGCATCTTACTGGTGGTTCAGGGCAGAATGGGCTAAATGTGACTGATTTCTGAAAATCTGCATGGAGAGTAGCTATGAATGCTGATGGATCCTCTGCATAAACTTCTGCTATCTATGGGCTGTTCCCTGGTGTTCCCTCAGAGGATGAGAGTCCCTCTTGACTGGAGGCTGTGTATTTTCACCTGCACAATCATGCAGCAGACCAGCATGGTTGGAGGGACATGTTTCCTTTCTGTCCCTTAAATCCAGGAGAGCAGAGGCCTTCTGTGAGCAGCTAAATGGGGAAATACTGTTTTCTGCATGGATTATTCAGAGTCAACTGAGGTAACAAGAGACAGTGTTGCCTGCAGGCCAGTATCCCTGTTCAGAATTAAAATATCCTTTGTAAGACAGATGTAAATGATGTTTTAAATAGCATTTCTTTTTTTGCCAGTTCATGAACCACATAACTAACCTGGCACTCCTGTTCTGCTCTCTAAGGGCTGGATACATACATGTAACTCTGTTGTTTGGCTTCTCAGAGAAAGTCTATTCATATGGAAGAATCTTTTCCCTAACCTTTTGTAGATTTTTTTTTTTTTTTTTAATCCCCAGCTGTTTCTAATTTGCAAGAAAACATTAAATGCTCCATTACATTTGCTACCATTGACCTTGTACCACTAGATGGCACGAGAACACCGTTTAGGAAGAGAGGACCCTTACCTGGAAATGAGTTGACTCCTTAAGTCCCCTTACTCCAGTTACCTTTAACCATACTCCGTTGCCCGAATCACAGATCTTGGAATAAGCTGGAGTTTTATCTGTGATCTAAAAAGGACCACACTGAAAGACTGAATTTGTCGTGCACTTCAATAGCTTAAGAGTTGACTGTACATGCAAAGGGTGAAATTCACTTCATCCAGGCTCTGACAGGCTTGTATAGGTGGGGTTTTTCTTTGCTGTAGAAGGGACCCAGTTTTATCTAGTTACCTTGTCACATATTGCCATATGCTTTGCAGTGATACAGATGCAAAGTTTCTCATTACTCATACAGCAGACTGTCAAGTTAACAGGTGTCTTCAAATAAGAATATGGTCACTAATTTTCAGCCATATCCTTTCATTGATTTCATTCCCCACGTATTTTCCTCTCTCCCCTGTTGGTCTTCATACTCTTCTCCAGTCCTCAATCCTGGCTGGCCAGCAGCTAAGGCATGACACTTGTTTCTAGAGAAGCAGATCCAACTCCAATCTGCTCAAAGGCTCTTGCTAGCTCATGAGAAACATAAGGCATGGTTGTCCTCTGAGTAAAGAATGTAGACTTTTTTATTTTCTGATGTTTGCCTGAGAGAAAAAGGAGATTGTTCCGTCTTTCTTTCTTTCCCTTCAGAGATGGATAAGTCATGAGGGAATTAGGCAACATAAGAATGAGAAAGCTGTGGAGAAAAAGCTTTCCCTCCCCTTTCTCCCATCTTATCTCTGAAATAGTTCTTAATTTATTCTCTACTTAAGGGATTTTGGAATGAGCTGTGTATGAAAAATAGAACTTCCTCTATTTCCATGAGTGGTGGGAAAATCAATCCTGGGATTTTAGATAACTTGTGAAGAAAGCACAATTCACCTTTTAATATGAAGCGCAATGACCTTAGAAACCCAATGGAAGCATAGAAGGGCAAAAAGGCCTGGGAGTGGAGCACAGGTTTGAAGTCATGTCTGTAAGGCTGTGTTTGGGCTAGATCTGTAGTGTTACAACAAAAATTGTGTCCTGGGCGAAGGTAGGCTTGGATTTGCCTGCAGGTGTGGAGGAATTACTTGGTTGCCCAAGCAGTGAGCCAGTCAGGTACCACCATCAAGTGAAGGAACATTCTCTTTTTGGAATATTCAGTCAGGTATCTAAGACACAAAACTGGAACTCCTGTCCAAATAATACTGGATAAATCACTTCCCATATTTTTTTCTGTCAGTGCATGAGTGGTGGGATTTGTGCTGATAATCTGCAAAGGAAATGAAGGGGGGAAATTACTAGTGCAGCCTATGATAATCTTGGTTTGATAATCTCAAATTTGCTGCTTACATCAGCTTTCCAGATTTCATATTCAGCTTATCTGTGACTAAACCTTATCTCTACTTGATCATTAATCACAAATGTATTCTTCCTGTAATACTTGTGGCTGCTGAAAGGGTACTAGGAAAGTAGGAGACCAAGAAAGGATAGATAAACAATGCAGAAATATTTTAACACTGGACAGGCTGGCAGCAGTGAGCTTTGTGCACTTGAAAAAAAGATTTTATGCTTGAACTTAAAATTTGTCTTGGATGCTGCTTTCAGCATTTCAGTTACTTCTGAGAAGGATTACAGGTGTCCACTTGAAAATAGAAAGTGTTCCCAAGCAGGGGTTTCTGTATATCCTGTGCTCCTGTACTCACAAAGAAGAAGAAAATTTCTTACAAAGACAAGGCACTAGATGGAATATAAAGTCTTGGGATTTTTTTAAGATAGATTCATACAAGTTTAATGAAAGCTTCCTTACTATGTTGTTTGTATAATGGTTATACAGATATGATTTAAATTTATCCAATTAATGTAATTATTTAGTGCTTCCTTGCTGTGTAACCTAATGTACACTGCTTTGCACTTTTTCATTAGAGGCAATACAGAACACTTGATGGAGAAACTGACTTTGACAAAATACCTTTAATTTTTACCTTGAGAGTTGTCAAAAGGAAAAATTGAAACAGAGGGAGCACTGAGAACTAAAACATGAGAGGGTCTTATGAATTCATGACATATGTGGTAGAGAGTGGTTACTGTTTTGCAGAACTGCATTACTTGAGAGATACAAATCCACAGCAATTTTACCAGCTATTCTTTGCTGTTTTCATAAATCACAGCAGTAGGAAATTATTAGCTGTAGATGGCCTTGGCAGCATCCCTGCCTGCATCCCCTTAGTGACTGCACCGGGAGCTGAGGAGCAAGCCTGCCTTGGGTAGTGTGGTTATGTCTGATGTGGTCAAAATTAAGGAGCAGAAATCAGAGTGATGCTGAGGACGACAAGGCTTACCACCACCTCACCCAGACTAGCCCGTGCCTCTTGCTGAGCTTGCATGTGCTGGGTATTGGGCATCTATCAAAGCCTGTGGTGGTGCAAGGCAGGAGGAACAAGTTCTCCCACATGAAGAAAGAAAAGTGTGTGGCTGAAGGAGAAAATAAAGCACTGATCCCACAGTCTTTAGATAAACTCCTATGCAAGACTGAAGCATTGATTATTTTTAGTGGGGAAGAGCCTAAGGGGAGGGCTTGTCAAAGAGATTAAACTATTGTAAGGAGCAGAGCAGGATTCTCCTGCAGCACTTTCCATCACACCTGCATCCTGATGTGAAACAAAAAGCATGTGCATAGTTGGGGGGGCAGGGGGAGAATGTGGAGGAGGGAAAAGCTGCACTTGGGAGAGCTGAAGTGGCAGCAGTTAGCAACGGAATCATTATTTCCTGTCACTGCTTTTACCCTATTAACTTCTCTTATGCTGATTTCTTTATGTTAATCCCCTGGGTAGCCTCTGAGACTTGTTTATCATCCTGGGGCAAAAAGGTTCCAGCCTGCTCTCACCACTCTCTTTTCCTGTACACAGTATTGCTGATCCAGAAGTATCCAGAAGAGCCTGAGGACAGAGGGGGAGGATATTTTCTTATTTTTGTAATCTCTCTGGGCCCATGACTTTTTTCAGCACTGTTCTAGTTCCCCTTGCTTCTCCCAGACACCCAGGCTGTGGGGAGCACCACTATCATGCTGCAGCAAACAAGGTGCTGCACAGCTGCTGGACATTCATCCGGGCTGGGCAGGTGCTGTCCCTTTGGGAACGTGTGTTTAAACACTGTTCAGAGCAGTCTGGTCACAGTGGGATGGCATGGGTGCACTGGGCAGGGTGGGGTATTATTCAATGCTGTCCTTTGCCAGCTAGGTTTTACTAATTTCCTGGTTCTGCTGCATGACTTATCTCCCAGACAGAAGGAAAAAAAAGGCTGGGACAGTGTGTTTGCCCCAAAAAGAAGAGGTATTTGGGAGGACAGTTGAAGGTTCAGCCAAGTGTTGTAACAACAGAAGCTGGCTTTTTTAAATCTGGTTCAAGAGTGTGAATACGTGTTGTGCGTTCCAAGACTGGGAATTAGGGTATAACCCCATCTGAATGTCTCTTTTCTTCAACCTTTCTATTCAATTGTTTAGGTCAGCCTTCTAAAGAAGAACAAGTGTAGGTGGCAGTCCATCACAGACAACTTCTGTGACTCTTTAGACCTGGTACCATTCTTTAGTTATGTATTGCCCTACAGATCCTCTGCCTTAGGGTCTTGGAGTCTAGAAGAGGAGGACTTGTAGATAAAACGGCTCCATGTATTTCCTAATAACTAAACTTTGGGGGAGAGTACTCAAAGAAATATACAAGCAGATAATCCATGTGCAGACATGTTCTTTTTAGATACCTATCAACCAAAAAGTGGAATTTACTGGGACTCACAGCTTTGAGTGGAGAGAATGTGGGACTGAAGGCTGTCTACTCCCTTAACAGTCTTTCTGAATATTTCAGGAAATGTACCTCTGAACCTAGTCAGATGATCCCTCCTCCACAGTATTAACTACTTCTTACTTAGCAGGTTAATCTGACTTTGGGAAGCTCTTGTACCATCACAAGAAAACATTTTTAAGCCTAGTCCTAGACTATTCCCTCACCTTACTTTATAATTTGAAAGGAACAATGAGACCCCCTCCATAACCTCTGAAGGGCCCAGTGATCCTAAGTGTGACAACCTTCTCCAGAAATGGTAGGTAAATGGCTGAGCTGTATGAAACTGAACTATGTCCTTCCCTGCCCAATGTAGGCAGCTTGTTTTTCAATTTACCTCCGTGTTTTTATATAGTAAATTGCCTTCCAGTAATCAAACATTTAGAAGATGATATATACAATTTCAGGGATCTTCAAATTGGTCACAGATGTTTGTGGGGTTTTGTATGCTCAAGGGAAAGCTTTGGCTTTTAAAGATTGAAGAAACAGGAAGAAGATGAGAGATGAAAGGGGAGAGGCTAGTTGCTTTCAGAAATATGGGAATTGTCAGTCTGAGCCAGACTTAGACAGTGCAGTCTGGTTTGTATACATCAGGTGCAGTAGGGGACTCTAATTGTCACTCAGCACACTCTGGTGGAGTACATGTCTTCAGTCATGTAGGCTCCTGCTGTCTGCATAGCTGAATTGTCTCCCTTTGGAGCTGGGAACCCTGCAAGCAGAACTAGAACTTAATTACTCTGGCTGTTCCCCCTGGGAGGGGATCTACAGACTGACGTCTGATATCAGTCTGAGCTAAGGGAGGAGCAGGGAAAGAGGAGTTGTTGCCTTGCTGTGCAACAGCTGCCTTTTGGGCTCAGTGCCAAAAGTGGGGGAGGAAAACTTCTGGAGGCCTGAAGAGATAGAGAAAGGCAAATCCCTCCAGGTCTTAGGCTTCAAGAGACCAACGCCGTGTGTGGGCAGGAGCTGGGACGCTGCGTGGGAAAGATTTGCAGTTTCAGTAGGAGTTCCCTCCCAGCTCTTCATGCAAACTAAGTCCCCTAAATCCCAGGCTTTATCACAGATCTAGGCTAGTACTCTGGGATGGGCCGCAGAGCTACAGCCTCCACCCCTTTCCACCCACTGGCAGCAGATACTGGTAATCTCTGGATTTAAAGATGCACTGCTTTGGCACAGAGGGTCTCTGAGCTGAATCCAGCAGTGTGGCCATCTGAGCCCCTCCTTGGAAGCATGAGGTAGCACATTATGGGAGGATTATGCTCAAGGCACAGGAGTTGGCAAGTCTATGTAATGTAGCTGCCACAGCTCTCAACCGTGCATACTTTGTGCTCTGCTGGGTGCAAGACAAGGGCGTTCCAGCAGGGCAGGCAAATTTAGGATTCGGTAATACTGGCAGCTGGCTGCTTGCTATGAAGTGAGAGCACAAAGATCATGTATTGTTTTTATTTTAGAGTGTTTGAGACCTGAAAAGCACTTTGCAACACTGCACACATGCCTGGGCTTCCAGTGACTTCATTTAGAAGTGTCCAGCCACACCTGGAGGGAGCTGTAAAGAGCGAGTCGGGATGACAGCATCTTTTGTAAACAATGGGATTTCCTGGGATTATATTTGAATGGTTGGCCCTCTTGGAGAGGGCCAAGTGAATGTACTGGGTCTCTGACAAAGTGATGAGAAGACTTTCTGTGTTATGTAATTTATAAGGCCACTGGTTACCATTGAGCCAAAAACCTGCTTCAGATTGAATGGGTTCAAGGTTATCCACATGGTGCTGTTGAATAAATTCAAATCCCATGGGATACAATTACATTAAAAGCTTTAGTCAGTTTAAACCATGTCTCTGTCATTCTTATTTTTGATAAGCATAAAAACATCTGTAGTGAAACCAGGTAACCGTGTATTACTTACAGGAATGTGTCATAGGATTATGTTGTGACCAGTCTATGTGCTTTTTCAGTGTCCTACAACTTTCTGGTATATTCTCCATAAAACTTTTTTTTCTTTTTTTTTTTGTATTTAAAATTTATCTTGACTGATCAGAACAGGATAAATACATCTTAATGAACCCTATAATGAATATGAAGCTACTCTGGCAAACCAATTTAATTTTCATGAATCTCATTGTTAGAGGAATATATTTAAAAAGATTAGTGTGAGTCCTCTTTCAGGGCAAACACTTCCTTTGAAATTAAAGCAGTATTTTGTGACCATAATGCTTAGCTCTTGTTCACTGGCAGTGACCAGGTAAATCATGCTGTTGTAGCCCTATTTGGTGGTACATATAAGCTTTCTAATGTACATTTTAAGTGCGATATCAGCAAATAACATGTGTAGCTTCAAAACAAGCTTGATTGGCAAGCAGTCAGTCTGGCAGCATTTGACTGAACTTTCAGTGAAGCAGAAACAGGGAAGTACACCCTTCTTTAAATTTGCCCTGTTGGTGGAAATAGTCCTTGTGCTATTTTTCCAGTTGTTACTGAATCCAATCACTGCAGCAACTTACAGGCATTTTAATTAGCTAGGACCACCAGATATAATTTCTGAAATTCTGCGCAGTAGTTTTAAGAAAAAATGCCTTTTTTAAGAATCAGTGTCACTTTGGCTCAGTGACTGTGGCTTCAGTGCATTGTGGCTTCAGTGCATTGTGGCATGGTTGCTATCAGCATCAGGCCATGCTGACAGGCATCAGGAGCTAGGAGATAACCAGGATCTGTAGCATTGCCCATAATATTATTGGAAATCTGTCCTCCCTAGCAAATGCACTGTCCCATTCTAAGAAAGTCTGTTGGTTTTGATCTTCTGAGGTTTTGCTACTTCTGAAGTGAAGGGATTGAAGTGTGTGCCATCGATGCTGTTCAAGTGGTTCTTTGTTTTAAACAGCCATTGGATCTCAGCAAATATCAGAGAATTTTGGGGTACCAGACATCATTTTGCTATCTGAGCTGTATCTTTTCTGGCATGGAATGGTAGAGATAAAATCTTCTTTTCCAATATAGAGAAAGGAAGTATATTTTGGTTAAAGTTGGTGAGGAGATAACATTTGCTTGAAAATGAAGGAGTATTGTTCTAGCACAATATACTGTAATTTAAATCATTCAAAATGCAATTTCTTCTGTGGTTCCAGTCTGTAAACTAAGCCAGAAACTGACATATTAACTGGTACATTCAGTTTCAAAGCATTGAATACTACACAAAATGTAAGAAAGAATGCTCATTTTCTTGCTTTATGTAATTTTCATAAATAGTGGTGTTACATCTCTTTTCTTCTCTATCTGAATAATGTCTCTGGCCATTTTTTCCTTCGTCACTCTGGAAAAATTACTGTAATATTGTAATGTTCAATATACCTATCTCAGTTTACCTGGTTTCACTCTGCCAGGCAGATGAATGAGTTAGAGTTTTATCTTTTGAGACAGAAGCTGCTTGAGGGAACTTGTAGGTCACCGCTTTGCTCAGTAACTAGATGTTCACTGCGGGGTAGTTTTCTTCCCTGAAAGCATCTTGTTCAGCTGTACCAAATTAGTCTTTGTCAGTTTTGCCTTAAGGGAAAAACTTTTGCCTTTTGCCCTTCCTCACTATAGGTTTAAACTTGAGTGTGGGGACAAGATAGCAGAGTTCTATGAATCTGAACATACCTAGAATGTGCAGAAGGAGGCCTCTGAACATGGGCTTTGATTCAGGAGAGGATATGCTGCTCAGGATGCAGAGGAGCTGGCCAGAATCCCTGCTTTTACTCTTGCTTGGGAACTCGCTGCAGAGAAATGGACTGCCTGTCTCTCTTCAGGTGTGATTACTGCCACTCAGTCCCACCTTCCTGGCACAGGACCATGGAGGCCACATTCTCTTTCAGCCTATGCAAATCATGATTCTGCTTACTTGCTTCTCTGTGTAGGTTTTTCTTTCAGCCACATCTGCTGTTCTTTTACGTCTTCCACTATCTTTTCCAATGTGTCATTTGTTCTTAGTGCCACCTGATTTGGCTCTGTTGATTCATGTATATGCTTCCAGCTGAATAATCAGCACAAGGCAGGAACGTCTACCTGCTGACTAGTGACTGCTTCTTTTCTACTTTGCCTTTTTCAGAGTAGAAAAAAGTCCAGATTCTAATGGAGAGAAGGGAGAAGAGTCATACAGTGCCATCAAATTGAATGACACCTTCACTCAACTTTTGTGCAGGCTTTAAACAGTGTTAGAAAATAATATGAGACAGAAACCTATCATGTTTTAGACTATGTCTCGGGATTTTTCTTTAGATCTGAGTATCACTGTTATAGTCCACATTAACAAACTACATCATAACTCATTCTGCTTTTTTATTTTAAACCAACATTTAGCAGTATTTTGTTTGTTTCCTGTGGTGACATTTGAGGGATTTCCATGTATGGCTGCACAATCTGAAAAAGATGGCAAGGCTAAAATGGAACTCATTTTATCCACAGGAGTCTACGTAATGTGGATTTCTTCTCATCACTGTTCTGCTCAGTGCATGCTACAATGGATTTTCCTAGAAATGGTTGTCTGATGCTACAGGCTAGGGATAAACCAATTGGAAGACTGGAGCGTGATTCCCAAGTCTTGTGTAAGGAGCTCTGTTCAAGCTCCCTTTTGACTCCATTTATGAGCCAGCTTCCACATCTTTCTCTCCATGCTCAGGCTTTCAAGCTTCTAGAAATGAGCTCAAGAACATGAGCCTGAATGGGGTTTCACCATGTTGCAGTCAGACAGTCATGAAACCAAAACTAAAGGACATGACAAGTAAAGCACCTAGCCCTCAGGCTAGATGTGGAAGCTATGTATTTTTTTGCAAGGGGAGTTGCCCCTCCAAGTAATTCTTTACTCCAAAATCAGAAACCTCAAGTCCCTTCTCAATGGCATCCACCAGGGTTTGGGCAGGAATAAAAGATTGAAGATGCTGTGCCTTCAGGGAGATAATGGCTGTAACTTCCAGGCATACTCTGCTCCTGAAAGATGGAAAGTCCTGTTGTGCACAGAGGTAATGTACATCTTTGAGCATATGGAAGGTGGGAGCTTCTTGTCTCTTTGAGAAGCAGTACGTGATTTATCTCTAGTTCGGTAGGGAAAAAAAATCTGGCGTGCCTTTCTGGAAAGGTTGCTGGGCCCTGACCTCCTTTGACCTGCTTTAATTGAGGATTTTGCCAAGCTTATTACATGGGATGTTCTTTGGCAGCACTGAGCGAACAAAGCAGGCTGATCACAAATTATCATTTACACGTACACAGAATGAAACATTAAAATAGCTCTTTAAAAAATAATTTCCTTTTCACTGACATATAATAACCTTCCTTTAGCAACCTGTCACAGACCTCAAGATCAGTATGACAAAACATCTCAGCTTCCTCAGTTTTGTATCTTCCCAGACACATTACTAACACAAGACTGAAAAATGAAAAAAAAAGCATATATCATTGTTTTCCTTTTTTTTACATTGCTGTTTCTACAGATGTACCCATTTTGTGTCTGTCTACCAGCGATGTCAGCCAATATTTACTGATGCATCTGCTTTACCTTTTACATATTCCCACAAATGAAATACATGGACATACTAACATATTTCCTCATATTTCAGGGAAAAAAAATCCATTGTATGCACAAAACATTTGCTTTTGAAGTATTAAACCTCAGGTTTTTGGCCTGATAGCCACTTGCAGGACAGCGCATTTCATGAACATGAATGAGTGAGAGAACAGGATAGGAATTACAGGTGAAATTACTTTCCCTTACTGTTTTTAGGTAAGATGTCATTTTTTTCAAAACATTATTCATTAAGTGAAAAGCTGATTCCACACTCTGAAAGGTAATATTTCAAACTTCTCAACAAAAATGAAAACTGTGTTAAAATGTAACACTGGCCTTGATTTTATTTGAAGAAGCAGTTTAGAAATTCTCCTGTTGTAACTCATCACCTCCTTGTCAATGGGTATGTTTCTGGGCTTAGGACAGTCAATAAGAAAGCAAGTGACAGCAATTTTTATTGTCCCCATAACAATTTAAAAATCATAAAGTCTCACAGTGACTCCTCTACTATTAAGAGTTTTTCCATGTTTGAAAGCCAACAAGACTAGAGATTTTCACCTCTATGAAATGTTATTAGCTACAAGACTGAATAATTTGCCCAATCTGTGGGAACAAAAAAGTACTGGTGACTTAATAGCTCTTAAGGTTCATTTCAGGATTGGCTTTAGTTTTCTTATTTAGGAGGTGTCTATATCTGACCTAAAGTAAGCACATCTAAGGTAAGTGCATACTGTATGTTGCCATCAGTAGCATTCCTGAGTGTCAGGAAAGGAGACATAATTAATTGGCTGACAAAAATTGCTCAAGACTCATATGTGAGCTGGTTATTTTCCCTTTACCTTCCTTTTTGCCGTCTCTTGTTTTCTGTTTGGCTGTTTCATGTTTACGTTATAGAAAGAAACAGTTAAAGAATCACTTGCCTGGGATTAATGTAGGATCCAAAAGAATATAGAAATGGGAAAAGTTGAGTGAATATGAGGCTTATGTATTGCGCATCAAGCTCTGCAATTTCATCAATAAATTCTAAATTTCAATTAAATTCAGCAGAAGTACAAGCTTCTAAGATGATAAGTCTCTAAAAATATCATGAAAATTCACTGTGAGGGAGGAGACAAAAGAAAAGTTTGAGTTCAGTCCTTATCTTACTTCTATGATGTGCAAGTGTTGCTGTCAGAACTCAGTGTTCTAAATCAGCAGTGACCTGTGCTGCCTCTTTCCCAGTCAAACAGGTAACGTGTGGCAGGGAAGTAGAAGTGTTGTGAGAATCAGGGCTAGACCATGGAATATGGGATAGTGAGAAACTAGGATCATTACTCCAGAAGAGATTCTGGGGATAAAGAGCAATCTGATGGTGCAGTGGGAGCTTTGATTAATATCAAGGGAAAATTAAAAGCCTTTAGTGACTATATGGATATGCAGAAGACAGGTGCTGTCTGGATAGCAGCTTGGATCTCTAATACTACTTTCTTCTTTACATGTTTACACCTTTTTAGTCACCCCATCCCCGTATCTTTTTTCTCTCTCTCCTCTGCTTGACAAGCTTCCTCACTTACGTCACAGCCAAGGTAGTCATAAGTCAGCTGAGAAATGAGGAATGAATAATTTCCTTCCCCTTGGGGCACTAGCACGTCACTGCCATGAAACACTTAGGTCACCTGTCTTCCCAGCAAGAACACAGCAAGGACACTGTGTAACCCAACAACTTCAGCATGTCTCCTCCCTTTGGAAGAGACACAAGAGTGGCTACAAGGTCAGAAGGTTTACATTCTTAGTGAGTTCTGTTAACTTTTACCTGCAAGATTTTTTTTTTCAAGTCAAGTTTTCTCACAAACTTCATGTTTACAGATACCTCTATACAACCCTATGGTTTGGGGTTTTTTTGCAATGCTGCAACCCTTCTGGGCTGATAATTGCATAGACATTATTTGTCAACTGCTCTAAAATGATATGAATTTTGAGAGACAAAATAAAATACAGAATCACAGAGGAGTTTTAAAACAAAGTGAAAGGAGAGTTCTGAACAGAGCACAAGATCACAGCAAGGCTGATAAACGTAAGAAATGCAGCTTGCATAGAAAGCCTGGCCTTGAGATTGCATGACCCATCTTGGAGATATCAGTTTGTCATTCTGTTCCCAGTTTCACCTAGTTAGGAAAGAGGTTAGCACTCCTGTCTTTAGAAATGCAGTGTTGCTGATTTATTTTGCTTATCCTTTCAGAGTATTTTGTGATGCACAGCTAGAAGGCACTGTAGAAGTATAAATGACTGTTTGGGAATGAGTACAGTTCTGTTACCACCTATTCAGCTCCTCAGAGAGTGCATTGAGGTCTCTAAAAGAAAATGGATTTTGTGTGAGCAGTTGGATGAAACAAAGAAAAAAGATAATGGCAGAGATGGATGAGGAGAAGAGGGAAGTATTCACAGTATAAAGAAAAATATGGGTGAGTGACATCTGCTTGAGGAAAAGAAATTTGAGGTGAATGAGGGAGGGTGTACAAATGGAAGGGGTGTGCCCACCCAGCAGTACTGTCCTTGCTGGAATACAAATGTGAACTTGCATATGAGTGCAGAGATGGTGCCAGTCCTTGTCAGAGAGAGGAGGCGTCAAGTTTATCAGCTATTGGCACCCTTGTGTGCTCTCTGGCTGGCATGCAGTTCATGTGCCCTGAAATAAGAAAATTGTTTTACAGCCTTAGGCTGCTCCTATAACACACTGGACTTGACACAAATCTGTTCAGAGTGACCAAACTGGAGGAAGTAAGCAACAGCACTTGTTTTCCTGCCTCTGCAAACTCATCCTGCTTTCTGTCTCTGACTTATCCAGTAGCAACAAGATAGTTTAAAAAATGGCCCTAAACTGTAGCCCTTGGGATTCATGATAGACCTTAAGAGAATTTCCTCAGTGCAAGCTGAGGAGATTTAGAGAGATTGCCTTTCCTTAGCTGAAAATGTTTTAAGAATGTGTTAACAGCATATAAATTAAAAAGGGATTGAAGGCTGGAGATTTAACACCAGTGCCGCAGGAGGACAAGTCAGTGCAAGATCAAGCAGTTGTAGAAGTAAAATCAAAGCGATGTCAGACTGATTAAGAATAAACCGCATCAGAAGTGCAACTGGTAAGAGCCTTAATCATTCAGAGTCAAATAAAGCAGGGAATGCAGTATTCCTTAACCCCACTTCTTGGAGAGATTTTTCTGACCAGAATCAGAATACAAGAAAATGCAGTGCCATAGGCTGTGGTCCTCAGATGAAAGATGAAGACTGGACTTATCTGGGCTAAATGGGGACGTATATGGGATGTCTAGTGGTTGATAAAATGTAGTTCACTCTTCTATGGCATATGTTGTCTCTCTTTTCTTTTTTTTTTTTTTTTTTTTAATTTCTCCTTTACATCTGTTGCAGGAAGTGTCTAAACTACAGCAGTGAACTAGCTTGTATTTGTATTTTTCCTGTTTCATTCTATTTCATAGAGGGCTGTGTTGTCAAGGAGCTCTAAGACCTGTGCTCCACGCTTTTCAGTATGGAGAACACTTTATTTGCTAGGCTGGCAACTGCTGTGTAAGCTTTTCAGTCCTTTTTAATCACTCTGCCTCCCGTAGCAAGCTACTGTGAATTAGTTCTTTGGGGCTCATTATCCAGACTCCTTTACCACCCCTGAGAAGGAACAAGAGGTACTGAAGAAAGCCCAAGGGGATATCCTCTGCTTAATGAATCTCCACTGTGCCTGCAGAGCCACGGTGCCAAGAGGAGGATGGAAGGGTCATGGCTGGGGTGTATCATGTTCTGGATGATAGTGCATGAGAATGGACCAGAGCAGCCATGAAACTGCTTTGCAAGACACTGGAAGCCAAGCTGGCTCTGAATGATACCAGGAAACAGAAGGATAAGGACACTGAAACTTCCTTTACCAATGTCCTCTCTTGGGGTTAAGACTCACTTAGGCTGCAGTGCTGAAGTCACTGACAACTGAAAGATCAGTGACTAGAAAGTCAAAGGAAAAAGTCTAACATCTCTGCTTTGCTTGGTGTTTTCTCTGATTCAGAGAATCTGACTTTAAGCACTGTGCCAAGGCAGGGAGGCAGGGTTCTTCACAAGCAGCAGTCACCCTAACTGACAGAAATTAGATGTAATTGCATACCCTTGTACTTCCACTGATGGATTTTACTTACCCAGATGCTGCACATTTAGAGTGAAGAGCTATTAAGATTTTGAATGAGGATGTTTACCCCTCTTGCTCAGCAAATGTGGGAGCAACAAAGATCCTCACTCTTACAACAGAAAAAAAATCTTCCCTGTTCTGCATGCTGATTGGAAACCTGCTGAGAAAAAGCTTTACAATATAAGGCTTTTCTCCCTCATTACCTGAATCATCTCAGCTGCAGGAGATAGTAGGAAACAAAGCACTTATAATAAATGCTGAAGCTTCAAACTCAACACAAACCTCTCTGTAGACTGGAGGTGGATGCCACTATTCCAGGTTTTTACTTCATTAAAGCGCCAGGGATTTTGACTCATTAAACCTGCTAATCCCAGGATTACTTTTTAATTGAAGTTTTCAACTCATCTGTTGTGCTACCTGTTGCTCCATCAAAGTTGTGCTCACAAGGAAAACATGAGAAAAGGAACGAAGGGAAATTTGTTTCTGTGGTCAGTCGCTGCCTGCAACTCTCTCACAGGCTTTTGAAAGCATGACTGAGACTGAAACAGTTACATCTGAATAGATTAGGCTGTGAACATCTTTATGAATATAGGGAGGTTCTGTTACAGGTACAGTGTGTTCTTGCAGCTAGCTGCATCAATATGAAGAGTGCAGAGAGGCACAGCAGCTGTGCACAACTGCACCATATTCAGCAGCAGAGTGTTTAAATATGAACAAGGCTCTCATTTTGGTCTCAGTCCTTTCTTTCTTTCCCTGTTGAATGAATAAATCTGCTTTGTTCCTGTTTATGTGATACAAGTGGGTGAGAATTAGCAGTTTGGAATTACTGGTTTGGATTATTAACTTGGGTTCATGAATAAACAGAGTGACTGCTGCCAGGGAATCATGCATTAATTATCCTTGAGCTATGCTGATGGAAGAGTGATAGAGAACCAGCAAATATACTGCAAGCTTTTGACTGTTTTATTATTATTAGCATTTCTAAAAGGAGAAAACTGGAAAAGACTGCTTTTCTTGTCTGCCTCTGGACTGTGCAGGGGGCTGCAATTCAGGCACCTCCTCTACACATGAATGACACATGAACTGTAGTGGGTTTTTTTTGGTNTTTTTTTTGTTTTTTGTTTTGTTTTTTTTTTTTTTTTTGGTGTTTTTTGGTTTGGTTTTTTTTTTTTTTTTTTTTTTTTTGGGTTTTTTTTTTTGGGTTTTGTTTTGTTTTGTTTTGTTTTTTTGGGTTTTTTTGTGATCATTACTAGCCAGTCAGGGGAAGAACAGATCTCCTTCTGTTATCTCCTCTCCTGGACATCCATTTGGCTTCCATAAAACTGCTAACTGTGGCTGTTCATCTTGGTGCCAGCTCTGGTAATGAAGTAGTTAAGTGAGACCTGCAGAAAACCCCAGAGAAATGCACTGATTAAACAGTTTAGTTTTATCTTCTACTGTTCTTCTTGCCTGGTCTTTTTCACCTTCTTCCGGCCTTGGTAGTGCGTGCTCTTGTGTTTTTCTGAAAAAGCTGGATGGGAAATTATTTGGTTCAACATATGTTAAGGAAGTGGAAACAGCTGGGGGCCAAAGGCAGAATGTCGCTGGCAAGGCAAGTTGTTATTTTTATACAGAGCTGTTCAGTTAGGTCTCTTTGTATAGAGATGTCATTCCACTTGGCCCAACTCTACCTCGATGCCTCCTATTAATCCTCTTGCCTTTGAGCATTTTGTCTTAGTAGTTTACACACCTGCATGTTTATGCATTGTGATCCATTGGAGCTTCTCCTTATCTCTCCCTTTCCTCAGCACTTTTCCTTTTCCTCTCCTACAGCAGCTGCCACTCCTACAGATACCAGGGGCAATGGGAGGAGTCTGGCCCAGTTTTGTCTGTCAACTTCCCAGCCCTTCCTCTTCCCAAGGGCAAGAGAGCCTAGGGTGAAAGTTGGTCTGAAGGCAAAGATTGAGCCAACTTCTGCCAAGTTTGAAGAGACAGACCAAGGATGAGTTGAGAGAAAATTATTAGGCAGGGGAGAGGATGGGATTTCCATGGTGCCCAGGGAAATGGTCTAATTTAAGTAATTTGCATGAAGTAATAATGAGACAGGACTTAAAACTTCAATCGTATGGATGATATTTTCTACTCTGAATTATTATGTATGATTATATGTGTGTATTACATTGTTGTATATTCTAGGGTGATAGGTGATAGAGCAGGAACTCATAACCACCTATATTGAGGCAGGAGAAAGCCTTAAGTTATTCCATTGGGAAAACAGAGGTGTTACTCTCTTAGAAGAGAAAAAAATAATGTAGTAAGTGATGGTGTATCAAGGCAAAGAACATAATTGTCTCCTCCTTTTTTCCTACCCTTTCCCTGTATGTTTCAAAAATTCCCCTTCAAGTCTATAGCTGCTTATTTCCAGTAATGAATTCAGCTGAGCAGACTGGCACATTTTTGCCTGTCACATGGAGATCTTGCATAATGTGGGTGAAGCAAACACCCACAGAAAGATATACTTGGGCCTTGATTATACCAAGGCCACTTTATATGGCCACAGGGATCACTCTTGGTGTTTTTATTCAAACATCAAAGACCAAGGCCATTCTGTTATTTCTTCCTGGTTTGCTAAGGAAAGCGATTTAGTTGCAGAGCTCTTATTGCTGTTCTGTTACTGTTCTGTACAAACCCTTATAAATTCCGAGGAACTGAAAAACACTTCCAAGCACAACACAATTTTGACTATTGGCTTCCGTGTGAGAGCTTTGTAGCCTAATTCCTATGTCAGAGATCCCATAAGTCTTATTCAGAGTCAGCATGGCAAGACTTTTTTTTTTTTTTTTTTGTATCATTGATTTTGAAACAGGAGTTTGGCAGCCTTATGCAGAGAGGAGAAATGAGGCTCAGAGCCACCCCACTGACGCCTGCTACAGCAGTCTTTAAAATAGTCTTAATTCTGATAACCTCCATGACATAATTTCAAACTTTTGAAATTGTGTCACTGACAGTATTTCTCAGAATCCATCTTTATGTCTTCTAATAGTTTATTTAGTTAGTATCTTCTAAAGCTCAGTAAAGAAGTTGCTATATTTGTGTTTTAAGTGCAAGACATTTGGTTACGCAGTACCATAAGTGATTATAGGAACATTAAGCTTAATAGACATGGCAGTTGCTTTACCTGATTTTTTTAATTAAAATTTTGAGGTGTTTACTTGCTATGTATTTATCATATGCAATAAAATACTCCAAGGGCAAAGAGCAAATGGGTTAACCCAGTGTAATAAGTGAAGCTAGTATCAGTTAGCTTGCCATTGCTTTCTCCCATTAAGCTGGCATGGATCTTAGCTCTGGCTGCTGCACTTTTTTTTTAAAGATCCTAGGTTGCAGCTATGCTTTTGTCAGTAATGATAAGCTGTTGATATTGATGCCAGCAAATTGCTTCATTTCTACAATCAGATGATTTCCATTTTAGAATCTTTTGATTTCCTATCAGTCAGATGGTTAAAAAAGGAGAAAGGTTCTGTAATAAAACTTTCAAAGAACAAACAGAAAATAAAATCTATTTAGAGCCTAACAATATAATTCTTACCTTCTTTCTACTTCAAAGGAACAAAGTGTCAGCAGTCTCTGAAAAACCAGAACATGTACAAGACTTCATTATAGCCAACGATTTCAGGAAATATTGACAGATCTAGTTCTGAGGCAGAATTTCCTGCTTCCTGTCTTGATGGATAAAATACTGACACACACAAATTCATCTGTTCATTTTGAATATGTGCTGACAGAAGCAGTCTGACTTTCAGAGCAGTATACACTCCAGGTGTACACATTCGGGATGTCCCTGACTACAAAGAGCAAGACTCTTGCATCCTGTTTGACATCCCGGGGGATTTACAAGAGGAAAACATAAGCTGTCATGGACTCATGATGGCAGAGGTGTGAAGTTGTCACCCAGTGTCCTTGCAGGAGAAGGAGCATTGTCTCCTGCCAGGCTTCAGCACATTTTTTTCTGCATGAAGAGAAATTGGCTCAGTTGCTAAACTTTAACAGCAGTAGTTCAAAATGGTTTCTGTCACTTTCTTTACATTTCTGTTCATTTGTTGCTAACTGTTCCCATCCTTTTGGTTTTCTTTCTGGAGAGACCATATGAAAACCTTTTAAAAGAAAAAATCTAAACCTAATTTGACTGTGACAATATAATATGCCTAAATTTTTATCATTTTCCTTTTTCTTTTT
>WEIU01000629.1:558195-595642 GCA_013389925.1 Aegithalos caudatus | reverse complement strand
TTTTTTTTTTTTTTTCTGTTGTAACTGAAACAGTTTCAACTAGTCCTAAAAATATTCAGCCAATTTTTTAGTACTATATGATTTGGGGTTTTTCAGTAATTTGGAGCCAGTAGCATTGGTCACACTTACAAGACTTTCTCACCCCAAGCTGTCACAAATTGCAGCAGTTATTGCATGTTGGAATGTTGGACTGGTGGAAACCAGTGGTTAAAGCTGTAGTGAACAGTCAAGGAGAGAGATCTCTCAGGAACATTTTCTGTCTGTAGACCTTTAGAAAAGTTTGATTTATAGGAAGTAATAAATTGGCATGTAAGCTGTCTAGACATAGATGCCTACTTTGAATTAATTTTAATGGGAGTTATGCCCAGGGGTGCTTTCTAAGTGCCAGAATGCCATAAAAAACATGTGATGATTATCTTTTGGGGGCCATTAAAATAAATAGTTTGTTCAGATATTGTGCTTACAAAGACAGTATTAAAAAAAAAAACAAACAAAAAAAAAAACAAAAAAACAAAAAAAAAACAAACCTAGAGAGACTTTGATAAAGTAATATACAGCAAATGTAGTTGCATACATTAGGGGATTTCATGCTAGAGGAGTATGATTCTAGTCATGACCACGATGGGAGTGAAAACTTCAGTGAGAAGATAACATTAAAGCAGCAGCAAAAGTGGGGTATGGCTGTGGTTGTTGGCACTTAACACACATCTAAACTATGCATCTGAAAGCCATTCAAAAGGTCTAACTTGCATAAGAGTGCCAGGAAACACTACTTTATTTGTAGACATCCTGGGCAGGTGTTGTCAGACTATAAGGAAGAAGCAGAGAAGGCACAGAAAGGAAAAGGCGTAAATGTAATGTATCTTTTGGACTGAACGATCTGTCCTCTTCTGAAACACAGCAAGCTTAAAGAGACTTCAAATAGTTAAAAAGCTGTAACTAGAGCCTTCTTCTGAAACATGCATTTGTTTCCCTGACACTAGGCTGGAGAGTTCCTGTTTTCCTGTTGTTTCCTGTGGCATAAACATTTATTTTAAATTTCTTTTGTCATCTAAGAAGATGCTGTCTGGGGGAGACGTGCTTTCATGTGACATTGTTCCTTCCCGCTGCTGTTTTTGTGGCCTCAAAGGCAAATGCAGGATATTCCTCTTCCAGCTCCTTCAGTGCCTCTGCTTATTCCAGTATCTCTGATCAATTAATTTGCAGTGATGTCAGCATTTCTGAAGAGCTGATACAATTGCATGAAAGTAATGAAGAACAGACTGGCATTGAATTTCCTAGAAAAGGCTAAAACATTCTTCAAGCTTGTATAGCTTGTACAGAGGATTTGAACAATAATGTAAGTAAAGTATTTCAAGTACTGTAATGTAGGTATGATTCACCTGATACTAAAATGAGATGAGGATGAGCATCAGATTAATGTAATTAATTTAGACCCCTTGGGGTCAAGAACAAGTTTGGCAAAACCCTCAGAAGACTTTTTTGGGACAATCCAGATAAAATTGATCCTCTCTGTGCATGGCCCTGATTTGCACTATCTCTCAAGTCCCTTCCTTGGTGTACTACTGTGACAACTGTATGTCTCAAGTTGCTTAGCAGGTGACATTATGTATCAACACTAAGAATTAGAAAAGTAGGAGAACTGGTAGCTGCTGGTGCACACTGATAATCATATTTAAGATTCTGCATTGCCTTCTACACATCATTTATGGTTACACAGCAGTGATCTTAACTGAGCAGTCCAGTGGATAAGCTGTGCTAACAAAGGGAAAAGTCTCATAGGTTTGTAAACTGGGAACTGCAGAGAACCCATTTTAAAATTAGCACACAGGTGTGTTCCTACAAGAAGTGCTTGGCCTGATTTACTGCATGACCTAGTGACTCATGACCACATGGTTAAACACTGCTGGATAATCTAGCTTAACTTTTTAATAGTTGCAGTAAATCATTTAAGTAAACCTTCAGAAAGGCAGGTGTGAAGGAAGGAATTCCTTGGCTGAGACCCTTATAACCTCAAAAAACAGAAGAGTGACATGAGGAATCCTGTCTTTTGAGACGATGTGTAAAGTCCACTTTATTTAAGGTGATTTCTGAGGGCTGTAACTGATGAAAGCACAGAAGTTTCTATTCATCGGGACAAAAAATGGGAGGCAGGTGTGTGTGTGTGCGCTTTACTCTGAAGAAATTATACTTAAGGATCATGTGGGTGTATCTCTTACTAGGAATTCCATGGCACTAGTTTACCTTAGCCTTCATTGAGTAATGCTCTTTCTCCTGTAATGCTGTAAATGACTCTAAAATTGGTTTGCTTCAGCACCATGTGAAGGAGAGAAGGTAGAAAGGAAATATGAATAGTCAAGTTAATTGTGTAGCAAACAGAAAATATGTAGGACAGGTATTAGACAGATGTGCCCGTGATCAACTGAAAAGGATATGATAGAAGGGGTAGTGATCGAGTGATTTGTTATAAATTAATTAACTCTATGGGTAATTCACTTCTTTGTGCAAAGGTCTATATTTCAATAGAAAGATATGCAGTCTGAAGAACAGTGAATTTTGTTTGTGATGCACTTACTTTGCAACTCTTTACTCCACTGTTGCATGAAGACTGTGATTAGGAGGAAAGGTTTTATCTTGTCTCACTGAAGGTTTCAGTATATAGCTTTGGTTGTTGGCAAACCAGCCTGTGAGATACCTAGGGAATGTTGGCTGTTTTAGAAATCTGGCTTCTCATCTCCTCAAGCAGCCTTCACCACATTCCCTTCCTCCTTCTCACCAGAGCATCGTCAGCATGTTAGCCTGCCATCCTAACTGTGGAAATTTTCTTTGTGTCTCTCCCCATAAACCAGATCTTCTGTCCAGGTTAAGGACAGCTGTTGTGATCACGAACCAACCATAAATATCATTGTTCATAAAGATCTTTCTTAGGCCCTGGCATTCCTATAGAGTTTATAGCAACTGACAGGGGGTTGGGTCTTTCAGTAGAGTCTGTTTTGGGAGAAGGTGTGGACACCAGGCTCTGGCAGAGGAGATCAGGGAGTTGGGGGTGTGAGTGTGAACAGAGGGGAGAAAAGGGCTGCCTGCTACTCTGCAGGTTGGTGCTACAGCTCAAGGAGAAGAGGCAGAGGAGGCTGAAGTGGCTTTGGTGGCTGGGATGTCAGTAGGCTGCTAGACCAGGCAATACCACAGCTTCTGCAAGCAAGGCCCCTTCAGTTGGACTAGGCCTGAGTATTGACAGCTGAAGTAAGACACAAATACAGTGTGGGTGTCAGCTGTTCCTTGGTACCTGCCTGGGTGTGCATTCTTACTACCTGATAAATTTTATCTCTGTTTCAGTGATGATTCACTCTCCCTGAAGGATAATGTACATTGTATTTACTACAGAGAAGTGGCTTGTAAATAAGCAGTTAATGCAAAGTAACTGGCACAAATACACTACTACTTACAACCTGAAAAATGTGTCTTTTCAGGTGACTTAGTGTATTTTTCATATTCTTATCCTTCTAGTTGAAAAGAGTCTCTTCCCTTCCTTTTGATGTTACCTTACCAGAAGCAGCAGGGTATAGTTTTGTAGTGTGAATGATGGATGTGGTAGGAGGCTTAAATTAGATGTCAATAAAATTCAGAGTAGGAAGGGAAAAGTCATTATGAAAGAGTTTATCACTGTTGCTTCCATTACCAGAGCAGGTGAGTGTGCCATGAAACCATCAGGTGTCAGGTTCAAACCAAACAGGAGATAACAGGCTGCTTCACAGGCTACTGCATGTTGAAGTTATGCAGTCCTTGGCCACAGCATGTCTTGGGGTCCAGAAGTTCTCAGAGCTTCAGAAACTGGCTTTGAAGGTTCATAGATGAAAGATGGCTTGAGATTTAACAAGCACATATATACCTACCGTGGCTTAAGGTGTCTGTCCTACACAAATCCCTGGAAATCAAGTATAAAATGCATATTAAATTGCAGAATGTCAGTCTGAGATTTCCATGCTAATTTATTCCTCCCTGATATCCACTGCTGGCCAGTGCCAAGCACAGTACATTGTGCTACATGCCATTTTAGATCCACCGTGATTTTTTTTCATGTTCTTAACTGTGCTGTTAGAGGGCATATTTGTACCAGTACTACTGCATCTGTACTTGGAGAAGATGGGGATATCATGTACTGTTTTAACTATTGTCAAAAGGATCTAGTCTTTCTGTGGGGATGAGGCAGCAAAAGGCATTTCAGTAACAGCACATGGGTTGAACCAACAGTTTATCCTAAGCTCTGAAGACAGGAATGCAGTAGAAAATATTATTTAATACAGTCCTTAATAGCAAAATAGAAGTCAGATACTTAAATTCCATATGAGAAATCTACCTTATAGGCAGATTTGCCTTTTTGAGAGTTCAGTGACTTGTTTTTAAAGAAAAACACTGCTTGGATTTTGAAAAGAGGGGGGGAAACAGACATTCAAATTTGTTATAAAGAAATTTTTATTGGTCTATGGATACCTGCTAAGTTAATTTAACTGGGACTTAATATCCTGTTTTCCCAGTTGTGTTATTAGGAAAATGACGCTGCTGTTTATAAAGACTGACTGGAAATTTATAATTTTGGCAGGGGATCCTAATGGTTTGCACACTGCAGTCACCAGGCTGGAAGAAACTTGGGTGAAGCTTCTTACAGAGGGAGAAGAGGAGGCTCTCCAGTTATTTTAATTTCTGTAACTAAGATGAAGCAAGATGTGATCCTTTCTCTGAGAGTTAATGGGCTGCAAGTCATTTGTTGTGCACAAGGAGAGGGTGAAGTAGCACAGACTAACTTTCTTGGATACTCTGTTGTGGTGCAATCAAGAAAAATGGCAGCTAAGTCTTTGATCATATGATGAGTCAGTTGCTGGCTGCATCTGCCTTCAGGCTGGTCAGCAGGAGAAGTACAAACTGCAGACAGTTAAGACAGGTTATTGAATATCTATGTCCATGCTATTAGTCAGCTAAGGAGAAAGAAGCCAGGGAAGTTTTCTTGGACTCTAGAGCCCTTCATACCTCCTCCCCAAGACTTGCAGAAACCTTGCCTTATGCTGGTGTATACTGTGTCGTAACAAGGACATGGAGTCCTAAGGGGGAAATTCAGCAAACCTGCACCCAGCACCTTCCCTAGTACAGTGGTTTCTTTTCTCTTAACAGCTTCTCTAAATGGCTTCAAGGCCCCTTAGTGGCAAGATCCTGGAATGTGGTGTTCTGGGAACAACTTCTAACCACAAGAAAGAGTCTCCCTATCTCAGGCCAAGGCTGTCATTGGTCCCTCATTGTAACAGGATGGTGGGAATAAGGTTCTACCTTTTTTGTCTGCATAGGCAGCAGAGACAAACACAGCTGTCAGGAAGGAGGGCACAGATGCAGCAGTGATAGCTGAAATGGAAAGTTCAAGTGTCTCATTAGATTGAGAGTGCCATAGGAAGGTGAAGGCTGCACCATGGTCTGTTCAGCCCCACGTCTTAGAGGCAGCAGCCTTGTTTGGCTGAGATCTGAACCTATTTGCTCCTCTGCAACACCCACCTCAGTTTAGTGTCCTACCTGTGACTCTCCTGCTGCTCCTGTTGTTCCCCAAGCTCTGGATGCAAGTATAAGAACCAGGACAACTGGGGACAGGACGCCGTTGAAGGCTGACAGTTTAGGGAACGGTGAGGGCAATGGAAAGGAGGAGGTGGGGGTGACTTGTTCTTAGCTTTCCTATGTGCAAGATTGCAAACACAGTCCTGGTGCTAATGCAATGATGATGTTCTCAAACCTTTTCTGTCTCTCTCTAGCTCAGTACATGGATAGTTTGAGCACACAAGTGTCTGCCTTAACCTTGGCTTGGACCATAAACTTTGAGCTGTAGAGTGAATTGGTGGTGAAGTAAGACAACAGAAAGCAGCAATTTCTGATCAGGAGGCAACCCACAACTGGGAAGGGGCTTGCGTGACATTCATTCATGTGATTCTGATGGGAAATGTGCAGGTTTGGTAAACAAGCCAATACCACTAAGAAAACACCTGGCTACATGTCACCAGTTTTGACTCCCAAGGGAAACTGATTTCCAAAACATCATCATTCAGCTCAACTCTTAGAAGCTGTGCAGGTTTTGCTTAGTAAACACTGCCTTACTTAACAAAAGCTATTACTAGTGAAGAAAGAAAAGGCCAGGTATACAGTTGCTGTGAAGTAAAAGCCTGCAGGCAGAATAGCTGACATTCACTTAAAACCCTATAATTCTGCTAGTGAAGAAAAGAAAATGCTCTCAACTGGCAGATGAAATGTATTCTTTTCCTTGTCTTCATGTGAAAGGTCAAACAGAAAAAAAAATCAGGAGGTCAGAAATAAATCAGGAACAGTAAAAATAGTCCTTAAGACAGTGCAGCATTAACAGTGCTTTTCTTCCTGTAGCCTGATCTTGCTGCAGAAAAAAAATCCTGGAGAACCTGCCAAAGCACTAAAAACAATACAATTGTGTTTTTAAAGGCAATAAAAACATACTGTGTAGGTAAAGAGCTGTGCCGTTCACCTTTCATCTCTCTGATGGTCACCCAAGGATCTCCTTTGTGATTATAAAGCGTGCCATTTTAAGACCATTTATGTTGTTTGGGAGAGTTATTTGAACTGTATCTATGCATTGCTGAGGTAACTTTAATTGGGTTGCTGTTTAGGTGATGCAATTAAACTGTTGACCTTGTGATAGCAAAATACCCAAATGAAATAGTCTTGTTTGGGTAGGGGTTGTTAAAATGTATAGGGGCTTATTGACATACTTCGGGTTTATTGACCTAACCTTCTGAAGTTACCTTTTGTAATGCAGAAAAGCTCCTCTGTGCCTTGCAGACATTTTTCACAGACTTTCCCCCCGATTTGTCAGGGGCAAGAGCTCAGAGCATCCTTTACTCGCTATTTAGTGAAAGTCCTCCTGGAATCGTTCATCTGCAAAGAAATTCAGTTTTTGAGTTGAACCATGCCATAGGGTTTCAGTTCTGGCTTGCAGAGGAACCTTTCAGCCATCTCTTCCAGGAAGAAACCCAGGTCAGACAAAGGGCATTTGATTCTCAGTTTTTTGTAAAGAGTTAACAACATCTGTGTTTTTTCCACATTTAGACATGCATAATTAGAATAGCTTCTCGTGTCACTTTGCTAGTTTATGATTACAGAAGGATTTGTGCATTTATATTGGATTCCCTGATCAGACATAGATTATTTTGTAATAGTTTTCTGTTCGGAGCCAATCTCCAGGAAGGAGGGATAGAAGGCTGAGATCTGGAATGGGACATCAGTGCGAAGAGGGTCCGTCTCTTCATAGCTGAAACTGGCATAGATTAAGACAAAGTAAATTAATTGACCTTTTCTTCCCTGATATCTAAGGGCTACTTTCCATTCTCTGAATTTTGACTAGGTTTTTTTCATCAGCACCCTGAAGATGATGTCTGTCTCTGAAACACACAACACAATCTAGTCTGCTTTCAACATCTATCTACCTGCACTTAATTCTCTGTGTTTTGTATCTGTTAGCAGTCTGATGGAGAGACTTCTCCTTGAGGTCTTCTGTCTGCCAGAGCAGTTTATCCTTTTTGGTTTAGCTCTTTCCCTTTTTCATATCCTTGTGTTTTACTTTTGAAAAAAAATTGTGGTGACAGATGGCAGTGCTTTTCCATACTTCAGATACTGATCATTGCTCTTGACCTGACCAACCAGGTCTTATTTCTTAACCTGTTTTCCCTGCCCCTACCCAAAACAACTTTTCTTGATAATTCAGGTTGCTTTCTGACTTCTGGAGTATGCTTATACCTCTTCCTGCGGGATAATGAAACCTGGTCCTGCCTGATTGCTGTGAGTTGTCAGGACATAATTTCAAGTTCTACTCTGAAGAGCTCAATTATGGGAGCTATTTCTTTTTCCTCCTCCACCCCCAAGATTTAGCATAAGCCAAAAGGGAAATTAATCTGATGTGTCTTAGAAACAAATTTGTAATTTTTTATATCATACTTTTGCCACAAGAGTTTCAAATCCTGTTTTTATGAAATCCATGGAAATTTCCAGTGGATCCAAGTCTGAGGTGGGTGTCTGTTAAGAGTCAGGAAACAAAATGTGGTATGAGTTAGTAACAGAGATCATATTAACTGTTTTCTTTCCAGTTTCCTCTTGACAGAAAGTTCTGTTGTCTCACATATGATATTTCTTCTATGGCTGTTTTCCTGGAGAAAGTCTGGATGGGCTGTAGGTTAGCAGTTACTCTGCCCTGTAAGTTCATGTTTTGTCAAATCATTACCTGTGAATGAGGTAAAAAAAGGTGTGCTTATACAACTCTAGTTTACTGCCAAACTACATGGGCTCAAGGCATCTCTTCACAGTGACATGTCCAGAGGCCAAAAGCAGTCCCCATAGTAGAAGACTCAAAGGATGTCCCCATAGCAAAAGACTCATGGACCATGAGATTAGAAGTTTTTTTGACTTAGTAACATGCCTAATTTTCCCTAAAAAGCTAAACAAGCACCAGGCCTGTTAAGATTATTAATCTTTTATGTGGTCATTTATATCCTTAATCTATGAAAATTATTACAGGCTGGAATACATATAATTTATACAATATGGTATTGGGACTCCAGGGAAAGGTACTACTGTTCAAAGAAGAAAGGGAAAGTGGGACATCTGGAAAAAATCAGATGAGGAAAACCAGAACACAAGTTGGTGGAGTTGCTGCAAAAGTTTCAAGTTGCTAAAATTCCTAGGGTGAGCTTGCAGCACTATTCATTTTACATGACAATTATCCTTGCCTTTGCATCTATTTATAGTTTCACTCCTATGGAGGCCCAGACTGAGAAACATAGTTTTGAACTCCTTCCACACTCTTATTGCACAAACCCAGTTCGTGCTATTTTGGGGTCAGACACCTGCAGCCAGAGCAGTGGAAAGGCAGTGGAGAGGGGCCTGAAAGAAAGGAACTAAAATATTTTCTGTACAACATTTTGTAAGACATTTCCCATTGCCAAAATGGGGTTAATCAATTTTCAGTAGCCCTGAAGAAATCACGTGCCTGGTGCCTGACCAGTTTAACCACAGAAACTTGTCAGTTCAGGGGGAAGGCCGGGCATTAACATCCAGAGTCAGAAAAGCAGCTCTGGCTGCCAGTGCCGCCTTCCCCCTGAGCTCCAGCTGCTCCAGAGAGGTGTACTGGAAGCAAACTAATGCAAAACACAGTCAAAGCACTTTCATGTGAGCTCCTGAGGAGAGGCCAGGATGGCTGTAAAGGATTTTCAGAGCCTTGGGTTTGTTTAGGAGGAGAGAGAAAGGGCTGCTGTGGGAAATGGCCGCATCACTGTTACTGGTGGTGTACTGTATGTTGTTTATGCAATAGTGCCAAGTGGCAAGCACAAACACACTCATGGCAGAGCACCTCAGGAACTGCAGACACTCCTTTTGATCTTCTTCAAAACCTAGAAAGGGAGAGAGTTGTTTAAGTTTGTAGTACTGTCACTGCTGCTCAGCTGTTTTGACCTTTTTTCCGCCCACTTATGTTTACTTCTCTCTGTGCTGGTGAGTTTCTAGAGCACATTAGAAACATCGCAGGCAATGCCAAAGTTTGGAATTGAGCAGCTGAGGTCACTTCTTCAGGCTGGAGGAGACTTGAGATCTTATGGTGGTCTACAGCTTTCTCATGGGAGGCAGTGGAGATACAGGCACCAGTCTCTCCTCTCCGGTGCCCAGTGACAGGACCTGAGGGAATGGAATGAAGCTGTTTTGGGGGAGAGTTAGGTGGGATATTACAAAAAAGTTCTTCTCCCAAAGGGTGGTCAGACACTGGAACAGGCTCCCCAGAGAGGTCACAACAGCACCAAGCCTGCCAGAGTTCAAAACGTGTTTGGACAACACTCTCAGGTACATGGTGTGACTCTTCAGGTTCTCCTGTACAGGGCCAAGAGTTGGACTTTGCTGATCTTTGAGGGTCCCTTCAACTCAGGACATTTTGTGGTTTAATGAAATCCATACTTGTCTCTTTGGATGAATGTTTTATAACAGTGAAGATCTGGGTAGTGTGATCATAGTTGTATTTGTACCAACCTCTGTTGTCTGCAACTTTCCCTCTTTTACTGACATGTTCGTAAGTACTATTCCAGACTCAAATAAAAAATATTTCTGTTATTGTTTCATAAGATCTTAGCAAGGTTGATACATTGTATGAGTCCAGGAGTGTGAGAACTCCTGGCTTTTCTATCCATACTTTGTGAGTTTAATTTACATTTTCAGATTAGCTTTATTCCCTCTAGGTAAGTCCTGGACTCCTCTGTAGTAATTATTTTTGATGACTCCACTAACGCCTACTTCTTATGACAGAGATTATCTATTTCAGACTCCTCCGCTGAATGAGTTTAGCCAACAATCCACTCATGACTTTGGCAGATGTTTTTACTTTCTTTCTTTCCTTCAGGCCAGTAAAAACTTTATAAATCTTTCCTCTACCATTCCACAAATATGAGAACTTCCCCCTTGACACCTGAAACATCTCAATGACCTTGTCTGCATACAGTAGAATACATTTGTAGATAGTGCAGACACCTAAGTTTAAATAAACAAAACCCCAATATCTGGTCTTATAAAGGGTTGATCCGGATTAGACTAGTATCCACAAAACTAGGTTTTTCTTAAGAACACTTACTCCTGGGGCTCATATACCCGCAAGTCAACAGCTGTCAACTTGATTACCTACTGTAGCAAATCCAAATGTTTATGTTGGTTGCCCCTGTTGTTTATATAATAACATTGTGTCTCCCCTCCTAGTATACACGGCTAGTAGCCATGAAGTTAATGGGCTATTTCCATTGATCTCAGGAAATGTTAGCCACAGGTCTGTAGAAAATGCATGAGATCCTGCTCCAAATTAAGCCTGAGGCGTGCTCATGACAATCTTTCCTTTTTCTCCATTTTGAGATGCTAACTCATTGGTCTGCTCTCCCCTTGAACACCTGAAAGTTCAAAAAAGCTACTTCAGACACTCTTTCCATATGCCCTTTATGGCTTGTCCTGTTTGGTTGGAACCGGAAAGCGTTCGGATATGTTGATTATTTCCAGGGAAAGAATGAGGCGAACTGATTGTTGTAATCCATCTCTCCTGAAACTAGGGGACACATTATTTCTTGGAACTAAGTTTTGCTAAGAAGCCAAAGATTAGTTGGGTATGGAGGCTGAATTATCCTTTTGCTTTATAAATTATTAGGAAACTTCATGGTGTTGTAACCAGAGGCTGTTAGAAGCCTTCATCATGATGAATAATTATGACATGATGAGACATGTCTGAGGAGGAATTTTTCAAATCACTCTAATGCAAGTAAATAAAATAGAGCTTAGTATTACAGGGAAAATACATAAACTCACAAAACTGCAAATTAAGACTAGCATATACTTTTGTGGTTGGTTTTTGGTTTATTTTTTAATAGTGAAATTGCTGGAGTTTTTCCAAAGTAGTAGCATAAGAGGGGATATTTTGTATCTTATTAACTCTGTGCTAATTGCAGCTTATTTTCAGCCACTTTAAAAGAAAATTCCCATCAGGGCAATATTCTATTTCAGTTTTCTTCATAGAGGAGTGGTATGGGATCTCTCCCTGGTCATTCCTATCTCAGTGCCATTCTTTTTCTTCTCATTCTCAATGAGCCTGCAAGTTGTCTATGTAGAATTCACGGTATTTGACTGAAAATTTGTGTTGTACTCCTTGGACATCTTGATATCTCACACCTACCTGGGTAGTTTCTGATTTCTGTGCATTATCTGCAACTGAAAATCCCAAATGCAGTTAAAAGTTAGTGTTACTGGATCTATGGGATGGATTCACTAAGCTTCTATGCTGTGTTGAAGAACAGCCATTAGTGTAAAACTTACAGAAATTAGATAAAAGTGTGAATACTTTATCCAAAATACTCACCGCCCCACAAAAAAAGTAAGAATAACCTTGTTAGGACAACTATAAAATTTGCAGTTCCATCCAGCCACAACAGTAGACTGTAATCAAAATGAAATTTTTTTCTTCCTTCTCTCCTTTTACTCTCTTTGAAATAAAACATTTAGACCTGTGGCTTTCTGCAGGTTTTACTGATAATTCACATAAGCCAATGTCTGGGATGTGACTTTTAGATGTAGTGAGTACTAGTAATTCAGGTTTTAATTTGTAACAGGCATGGGAAATGCCTGCTCCTGCACAGGAGGCAGTGTAAGTCAGGAGCTGCTTTGTAAAACCAGTGCTGTTGGTCTGGTAGTGATGGAAGCAGTAATAATTCAGGGGACAGCATTTTATAAGCCATAAGCCATTTGCTTATAAAATGCCAAAAGGTGGAAATAACCATTACTCACTTGCAAAGAGCACTGCAATGGGGTGAAATAACTGTGTGTGCTTATTAACCCTGAGCACCTATTTTTTTTAATAATATTGCTGTGAGCAATGTGCTTAAACTATCAATCCTCTATTAAGCCTGAGAGCAGACAGCCAAAGCTGTGGGGGTCTTTCATATCTTGAAAGGCATGTTTTGCAGGACAGTATGCCCACTGGGGGCACCTGGGCAACTAATAACCTTCAAGGTGTCCACTCTAGGTCATCTAACCACATGTCATGACTGCCTTTACCCACCTCCTCAACAATAGCCTGACTACTTCCACCTGCAGTGGGTTTTTCTAGGAGCAACTTGCTGAATTTGAGAAATTTGATCCCATCTTGGCTTAACAGGAGTTTATCTCTGACACCCATTAGGCAGGGTTGAGGTTTTGATGATGTGTGAGAAACAGCAACCTAGCTGTATTGTCCATTTTTCTGGAATGGTCACCTAGAGAGGGCATAGGAGCTCTTGACTCAGAGAGCACGCAGCGAGAAAAGGTGCTATTTCTTTGCATCTACTTTGCTGAGAACATTCCTGTACTGATTTCAGATGTAGAAACAATGTGCTTACCAACAGCAGAAGTAAGTCCATTAATAGCTGCTCAGATTTTAGGCTGAATGCTTGGAGATCTCCTAAGCCTCTACAAGTGTTTTCTGTGTCTGTCTGGCATAAGAAGCATGTAGTATTCTACCACTAATACTGTTACTGTAATCCTGTATGATTTGTCCATGTTTTACACAGCATTGTTCTGCTCCCAAAGGACTAGACTTTGGCCAGTGTTGCATTCTCATCAGTGAGGGATGGCTTGTGCATCTGGGTTTTACATCAGAAACACTCTCTCTTGTTTGTGTGGAACTCATTCAGAAAAGTGACTGAATTGTTTTTCAAAAGTGGGATGCTGTAGTTTTATACCAGTGGAGCGCCAAAAGATTTTGGTTTATGTGTCCTTGTTTCTGGTTGCAGGAAAAGACATCAATACAGAGCACATATGAAATTCTGCCTGTGTAATGAAGAACATTTTTTGACTACACTGTTTCCAGTGTAAACTACTGAACTTGCAAACACAAGTTGCATGGGAGATAAGCCAAGGTGCTGAAGTCCAAGCAAGATGAGGAAGCACAGAGACTGTAAACACATTATCTTCTATTAAAGGAAACATGTGTTGTAAAGATATAGGGTCTTGTCTTTTATTTTGTTAAGAGTAAGTTGTTTTTTTCTGATACAGGTGGCAAATTTACCAAGGAAAACATCCGCCAGAGAGCAGAGATAGGCCAGAACACTTAACAAAATCTTCATCTGTTGTTCTGTAAAGTAAAAGACTGAATACTGGTCTCCTGAAGTTAGTGGCAAAACTGCTTTTTCAATGGCCTAGGAGTTTATCCCAGGTGTTTTGCTACCATAGTGACAGTCTTTTTCTCATGTGTAGGGAGCAGTTGGTTTCAATTAAGAACTGCTCTTATTAGGGTGCAGCTTTTGGAACCAAATGACAGTTACAGTTGAATGAATTAAATGCAAGTATTATGAAAAGTATTTCTCACTACACCATTTAGATGTAAACTAATACTTGGCAGGATACTGTAGGCATCACTGCAACGCTAACAGATCACAGTAAATACAGAAGTATATATAATAAAGATAAGTTTTACCTTATGTCATCTAAGCCCAGAGAGCTAAGTGAGCACACTAAGAGAAACCAAAATGGATGTAAAAACTCACATACCTATACCCACTGGGTGTAGGGCAAAAGCTGAATAAATACACTCCTACAACAGTCCTTTTGTTATAAAACTATGCCAGGTATCATCCACAGCAGATATCCCTGTAGTTTCCTTCATGAAGAGACTGCATACAAAAGAAAATTGTTTTGACCTCATACTGTGGGGGAATAGCCTAAGTTCTCATTTCTTTGTGTGCTGATTCAACAAGTACTAGTAATCTGTGTTGATCTTTTTCTTCACTGCTTTTCAGAACAAGGATATCCTGAACTAATTTATCCTCTTCATTTGAAACAGTGATGGTGGGTATTGAGAGTAGAGCAAGGAAGCAGGGAAAATTTTGGGGCTACTGGTATCTTTGGTGTATTTCTAGCAATGCCTTTCATGAGAATTTCAGTTCTTTGTGAATTTGAAAATAGAGGTGGTAAACCAGGTAAGTATGATAAAAACCTGATATAAAAATGAAAAGTTTGATTTAGAGATGATCATTTAGACTAATATATTTTAAGTTATTATATTAATTCAGGTTTATTGTCATGTATAGCTCTAATTAATTATACATAATACTGAGATCCTACAGCACTACCATCCACTTGTAAAGCCTATGGAAAGTGAAATTTGCACTGATGCTGTTCAATTCAGCACATGCAAGCTATAGATGATGCCAAAATGAATTTTTAAGACATCACAGACATCCTAAAATCACAGAATATTCTGATTTGGGAGGGACCCACAAGGACCTTAGAGTCCAACTCCTAAGTGAATGGTCTTTATGGGGATTAAACCCAAAACCTTGGTGTTATTAGCACCGTGCTCCCAACAATTGAGCTAATCATGTTTGCATCACCTTTTTAAATTATTATGGTCACAAGTATAAACTGGGTAATTACTTTTTGGAAGTGAAGTTTTCCGAAGCAAATGAGTTTTATTGACAGATTTGGTTAACATGATGATCTGATAGATGATTTCGATTCCCAGTGAATTTGCAGATGCCACTTCTGACTTTCCATTGCAGTTTCTGGGAACTGATTTTCAATTCTTTGTTGCTCTTTGAGACAGATAATTTTTTTTTTGTTTCAATTTTTAAATAAAACTGAGGTGGTTATATGTTTGAATATGTTTACTGTATCAGCTATGAAGTCATTGAAATGGTAACACTGCTAGTGAGTATACTGGAGTACCAAAACAAAAAATATTTTGATAGGTAGATCAATAGAGTTTTTTAAGCTCAAAAGCATGTATTTGATTCAAATCATATGATGTGTGACTGTGATATCATTAAAACAAATATCCCAAATGAGCCATCCCTCACCCTTCATACCAAAGGGGTGACATAATTTCTGCATATTGTATTGATAGTTTTTGTCATTCAGTACAGAGGTCAGACAAGTAAGCTGGGAAAGCAAGTTGTGTTCCAAAAGGCCACACCAAGTCCCAGCACGAGCTTTTTATCTTCTTTGAATGTAAGATCATAAGAAATTAACTTTTATTCTGTTTTGGCCATCTGTGTTTACTGTAGCTAAGGGACCTATTGCTTTTCTATTAGGATTCTATTTATTTAAAAGCAAAATGAGAACAGAAGAGTATATGGGAAAACTCCTAATAAGGCCAATTTGGCAAAAGGAGTCTGTACATTGCCACCCCACACGGTGGTAGCTTCAGAGCAGACTGCTGATTGTTTGTCTAGCTAATTTTATACTGTGCTTTCTACTCTAGGGTATGGCTCCTACAGAATCAGTAGATGTTGTGGAAAATGGCATTTGCATTTAAGTCAGTGATAGTTGAGTGCATATACTGAAGAAGATAAATACAAACATTGCTTTCATTGTCTCTTCCTTCCTTTATTATGTATGCTAAACTTTTGCTATTGTTGTATTTTTATGCTTAGAGAGATACCAGGAATACCACTGGAAATTGTGTCTTCCAGTTCCTTCCTTAAAGGAAGGACAAGGAATTCGTTTTTTATTTTTATGTTTTTAATAGTGGAAGAGTACCAAGTCACAACTCTGAAACTTGTTCTACTATGAAAATAGCCCTGCTGAGAACATAGCATGGCTTTGTTTCGCTATTCCACAGAAAAGAATCAAGAAGCTGATGAGCAAATGGAAAAATTGAAAAAAAGGGTTTTTTCTTCTATAAATTTGCACACTTATCATTAGAAACATTTGCAAAAGGTAGATGTCTTCTGTTATGTCCTAAAACAACCTGTTCACTGAAAAATACGTTAACAGTAGAGCTAAATGCTCTTTGCTTTTATCATAGTAACAGCAGAATGGATGTGACAGTGCCTGTGTTACTGTTTGCAAAGAAATGTATGCAAATTCAGGCTCACACTGCTTGGCAGACACAGAATATTCTCTGTATGGAGAGAGAAATTAGTTTCCATTTTTATGTAAATTTTCTTGCTTATTGCCTGTAGAGCTTTTATGTCGTATTTGGAGGTACTGCACATCAAGCACTGGAGAGGCTTTGCATTATTTCCAGAAATCCCGCTGAGATATGAGAGGATATGTAAAGCAGTCAGAGAGGCAAATTAATGCTATTTCTTTCTTCCTTCTCTGTATGTCATCATTGATTGAAGACACAATGTGGGAAAAGAGATTTTGACATCTCTGGTTGAAATAGTGCATTTTTCAGACCACTGTTATTCATATAGCTTTGTATGTAAATGTGTTCATTGTTTTGTCGAGAAGACACAAAAACCCCAGCAGAGCCATCTCAGATTGCAATGTGTGGCACAGACTGTGAGGGAATGATGAACTAAAGTTTCTGTGTTCAACACAGAATAAGTTCTTCGTTGTTGGAACATTTTATTTTTGGAAGTGGTAGAAGAGAGACAAGGAAAATAGGGCAGGGATAGAAAGTGTGGCTTTGAAAAGTCTATCAGAAGGATTTCCTGTTTATCTTATAGCTCATCTGTTGGAACACTGTACTGGGATGCAAGTTTATGTTTCCTCTCCTACTGAAGTGATTCTTCTCAGGGATGCCATCCCCTCCTAATGTTTCAGAGGTGAGAGTCCTTCTCAGCTGTGGCAGATTCCTGGGTCCTGCCTACTGGAATTGCCCCATCAGCGCTGAGCAAGGGGGAGCTCAGCTTTTGCCTGCTCCCATGGGAAGCTGGACTGTCAGGCTCCATGTTGCATGTCCTACTTTGGATGGAGTATAGCCCAAAAATTCAGATAACTGTGCTATGTACACCTGTGGTCTGAGCCCTCTCTTGAAATTTAGAAATGCAGGTTCAAATTGTCTCAAGAAGAGGAAAGAACTAAACTGAGGTTTCCAGTACCTAGGAGACATCCTCAAGTCAGTGGAGAGAAAGAAGTTATGTGCAGTAATATGGTCCCATGATATTCCCTGGCTACTCTTCGGCCACATAAGCATTAAATGGAAGACCTGGAATGGGAATGTAGGACACTTTTTTCCTGCATGACTTTACCACGTGAAAGCAACTATTGAGTATCATACTTCTAGTTTAATGAAGCTTGTGTGCTTATAATTGTAATGGAGACTTTTAGCCTATGTTCATCTGGGACTGAAATGTTTCTATAGCCCCCCAAATATTTGGGAGTGGGAAATATGATTATGTATGCCTGGCTTCCTGAAAAAAAACAAGAACCCTTGCTTCTAGCTCTTCTACCTTTGTTGCTGTAACTCTCTTGTAATTTTTAACAAGCCTTGAGCACTTTTGGTGTGAGGTGGGCATCATGGGGAAAGTATTCATTTGGTTCCAATGTCCACAGAAGTTTTAGAAAAGCTTCCTTCTTATTTTTAGAAGATATATTTATAAGTTGCCCATATAGTATGTGAACTCGTGAATAGCAAGATGATTATTTCAGTGCAACACAGAATTCCTCAGCTTTATTTGCATCTTCTTTTTTTTGGCAGGTTTCCAACAAATGCATGGCACTTAGCTATGTAATTCATGAGATTTATATCCTCACTGTATTTTTGACGAAGACAGAGCCTTTTTTCCCCCTTCTCTATTTTTAGTGAATAAACAAATTTTGCTTTCTTAAACAAGATCTACTACAGTAGAATTCTAAGATAGCTGCTATTGATGAAAACTCCCTAGATGATTGTCAGACTATACTAAAAACCACTTATCAATACTGTCCCTTTGTTAAATGTCTGGATTTCAAAAGAAGTGCTTTATGGAGACTGCTTCAATGGCTTCTGGCATTCTTACTTCTAAAAAATTTGAATGCTGAAAGACCTGTAATATGTATAATATTAATTCTAAATTACATAATTCTTATACAATGTAACTAAAATGTTACCTGAGAGCTTATCATTCTGTGCACTATATTTTTGTTCTTATCGTCTTTCTTAATTAAGAAGTCCATTTGGTAAGTATATTTTTCATCCCTCCATAGTTTCATATTGTTGTTTTTTAAATTTTTTTCTGAATGTAAAAATAGATATAGAAACTATCCACCAGGTGGTTACATTATATAATGCTAGATTTTTAAAAAACCTTGGGGTTTGACAAAAAGTGTTGTCCACTTCACTCCTTATCATCCTTCTTCTTATTGACATAATTACTATGAATTACATTTTCTTGTAATTTCAGATTGTGATTTCCTCCTGGCCATAGTGATTGTGGTTTTTTGTTTTTGTTTTTGGTTTTTTTTTTTTTTTTTTGTTTTTTGTTTTTTTGGTTTTTTGTTTGTTTGTTTGTTTGTTTGTTTGGTTTTTTTGTTTTTTTGTTTTTTTTTTTTGGGGGGGGGTTTTTTTTGTGGTTTTTTTTTTTTTTTTTTGGTGGTGGATTGGATTTTTTTTCAGTTGGTTGGTTGTATGGTTTTCTGGTAGGTTGAACTTTGTGTGATAGAGATGGCAGACCGTCCACCATTCCACAGAAACTGGCTCAGCATATGTGGTAGATCATAGGGTTCATGTCCTCATTACATGTTCTCTCTTCTGAATTCTTTTCTATTTTTCACTGCAATCTATTTTTCATTGACTTTTCTCTCATTAATACCATAAAAAGGTCAAACTGAACTTTTCATCTCATCCGGTTTTAGTTTTGGTTTTTTGTTTGTGTTTTTTTGGTTGTTTTTTTTTGTGAGGTCAAAATTAGGCAAAAAGAATTTGTCTATCCTTAACTGAAAACCTCCTCTTAATATCTACACTAACAGCACTGAGATGGAAAAATAGGTTAGAGAGAGTTTTAATCTTTAAAGTGCATCAAGTAAAACAAGCACAGAGAAATATGGAAATAAACAGAAAAACATAAGGAGATTCTTGTTGATAGTTTCTGGTAACTGGAAAATTGTCAGAGCCCAGAAAGGCCATAAAGACTTCATTGTGTCTTTCAATCAAGTTTTAGAGCCAGATAGTTACAAGGCAAATTCATTCTCAATATACAACCTCTGGAATGATGACCATAGCATTCAATTAATCAGATGTGACCAAATTGTCAAGATCCTCATAAAGAACTCTTTCACTCATCTGGGTTATTATATCAAGAGATTTTTTTGGGGGGTCTGATAAATATAGGGCATGAAAGTAATTGACTTATTTATAGTTTCTTCTTATTTCATAGTGATAATGCTTGCTGTCCCTCCCATACAGCTGCAGAGCTCCTTAGATAGGAAAGACATAGACTGAATAATCATAATTGCTACTAAAAAGGAGAAACACAAAAGGGTTGCATCCAAAACAAGATCCAAACCCAACTCTGGTGCCCTGCAATCTCTGTGTAATATGTTACAGTTACTTCTTTTAAATGTAATGCTGAAACCCATTTAAGCTCAGATGTTGTCACTGGAAACTCATAAAAACACCAGTTTAAGCAGTCCCACGCTGGTTGAGCATCCCATTAGTCTGTCTCAGACAATGGCCAACACCAACAGCTCAGGGAAAAGAGCTTAAGAAACACAACAATGATTCGTTCCTTTCCTTTCTTCTAGTGATCAGTGCTGCAGGCATTTCCTCCTCTTGATATCACATTAGGGGCATTGTTTAGTTATCCTCGATGGACCTTTCTCCAATTGACTTGCCTGATCCCATTTTGAACCTGCTAGTATTTTTCACATCCAAACTTAATTTAGCAATGAGTCATACAGCTCAATATTTTGTTGTGTGGAAAACTGTTCCCTTTGGTTTTAACTGTTTTTAAACCTGCCATTGGATAAATTATTTTGTTTATATGGCAAGAAATAATGAACAATTGTTTCTTATTCATCTTCTCTATCCTAGTTATGATTTTATAAACCTCCTCTCCCCCCACACACAAGCCATCCTGAGCTGAAGAAAGATGGCCTGCTTTGCTTAAGCAAGTGCTGAGCCATACTTGCAGCCACACTTGTCCCCCTTCAGAGTACTCCAAGTTCTACTTTATCCTTTCAGAGGGAGCCTCATCAGAGTTATAGCAACACACTTACCAGATGTGAAAAATGTGTAACAATAGAAGCACTCCAGGACATAAAAAAAATAGGATTTGTGGTTTGTCTATAGATTTAATGAGTAACTGGTTTGGGAGTTTGGTTGGTTTTATCTTGAATAGAAGGATGATTTTTTTTCACTTCTCTTTCTAAATAAGTTCAAGCTGCTTTACATTTGAACTAAGCAAGCTAGAACTTGTTCCAGAATAAGAATGTTCACTCATAGAGTCAATCTGAAGTAGCTAACCATTTAAAAATTTCTCTGTATTCTGTTATACATCAATTTGCATCCATCAACAAACACTCCGTCTCAGAACTTTCTACATTTCTTTCACAGGAGCACTATGTGGATTTATTAATGCACACTGTTGGTTGAATCTAATTAGTGACAAAATTTAATTACATTCAACATTAGTTGACTCTTATCCACACATGTGCAAACTATAATTTCCAATTCATTTGGGATACATTTCTCATATGGGCCACACATGTTTCATAAATTGAAATGTGTTGGAGGGTCTCCTTATTCTGGGAAATTTGTGTGGTCTGCAAACCAGAGACACAAGCAAGAGTTCAAAAGGCTTCAGTGGAATACAGTCTGCTCTAGCACAGTAGATACACAGGTCAATAAACATCCAAGTAATCCACCTAAGTTGCTACTAATTACTGTGTGTGCTATTTAGACAGAGCTGCGAGATGAATTGCCTTCTAGTCTCACCCTGTTGAAGGATGAATATTGTCCACAGTTTTAACTCAGAAGAAGACTGCTATTGTCCATTCAGTCCTGCACGAATCTGTAATGAAATAGTTAAATGGGAGGATAAATGGGAAAAATTTATAAATGGGAAATCCCACAGGTATTTCTAACAATCGATATCTATGAGGAAACACTATATTGTTGGAATCAAAATTGTCATTGAAACAAAATTTTCACTTAAGTCCAATGCCTAGTATGCATTTTAAGTTCATTTGAATGTTTTTTTTCCCACAGCTTGATGGAGTTGACTCTTGACCAATAACAGTTAAAGACTCTACAAGATAAGATAGTGCAGCTCTTACTAGGTTCAAGGCATTGAGAAAACAAGAGAGATCTACATGACAGCAAGCCAGGACAGCCTCAAGGGACCTGGATTTGAGTTGTGATATTGCTGATGATCTGTATTATAGATGTGGTAATTTTTCACTTCTGATTTTATCTGGTTTTCTCAGCTGTAATATATTTGTAGAAGACAAATTTTGCTACATATTTGTAGTCAAACACAATGCAGTCCTCCTCTCTTGGATGTCTGCTAGTCAGATTCCCTGCTGCAAACCTAGTAACACAGAGAGTTCCTAAACTTTCCTGCAGAATATCTTCACGCACTTAGTAATTTCATGAAGTTATCAAGAATTAGTTAGCTGAAGTCAGGAGGAAGTGTCTTTATAGCAGAGGAGGTGAGTCCTTACTCTTTGAATCTTGTCGTATTGTTTCTTACTGAGCAGTGGTTCCTTGCACAGCTGCTCAACCTAGTGACTCACAGATTCCAAGATACAGGAGTGTTGTTCTTGCCCATGCACGTGCCATCCTGTCCATTCCAATTGACTCATTTGCAGACTGAGGGCAGTCTAAGTGACTGGCCCAGCAGGATAAATTACTCAGCAGAAGAGCTGGGCAGTCTTCTACTAGGTTAAGGTAGCATCCAGAAGAGTCCAGATGTCAAGTGTGGAGTGTAGGAGCACGGCAGAGGAGAAGAGAGGCCAGGCAAGGGTCACTTCCTCTTTGTTGGCCACCATAGGACACCAAGTGTGCTCAGTTGTCCAAGGAACCACAGCTTAATAAACTATTAAATTGTCTCTAGTCATATATTGGAGGCCTAGAAGATTCTAAAACTCTAGGCTGGCCCAATTTCTTTATGAAGTGTGCAGTATTTTATATATGCAGAATACTTTATGGAGTATTCTTTCATGCAGTATGCTCACTTACCTCATTTACCAAAGGCTTTAATTCAAATGCTGTGTCCCCAGTATAGCTTTGATAACAATGACAGAGATTAGTAAACATACTTCACTGTTGGAGCAATGACTGTCTTCCGTAGGGAGGGAGAAGTCTGTTGTGGCATTCTAGGAAACTTCATTTCATCAACAGACTTTGTTTTGCATAGCTGCATAACATGAGACAAAGTTGAATAATGGTCAGGTTTAAGCTTACTACTGAGGATTTAAACTTTTCAGCTACAGGGGAAAAAGTTTTACATTTTTTTCATCACAACCTCTGTCAAAAATATTTGAATCTGCCCAGAAATAATTACTGTTTCCTAATGCAGTAAAATCTTCCAACAAATACAAAGAGCTGCCTGGAGTTCTGACACCATGCAGATCTGTTTTGTTATTTGTTTATCTTGGTAAACCAGGAGTTTTGTTACAATAGCATACATATTTTGGCTTTTGAAATGCAGCAAGGAGCAGAGGAAATTATATGTGCTGACAAATGGATTCTGAGCATTTGTTAGGAGGAAACAATTTCAGAGCCTCCACTAGGAAAACTCCACCCATCTTGTTATATGGTGTATTAACCGCTAGCTGTTTAATGACTTACGTGTTACAAAGGACATTCATGTTTTCTCTCAGAACAGACTCTTATACTCAACCCTGCTTGTACACAAAATTTCATGGATTTCACTAAATAAAAATCACTTTAGTAAATGTTTTGGGAAAAAACCCCACTGTATTTAACTTCATTGTGGAGTTCTCTGTTCTTTCATCATAAAAAACTCTTCTCCCACTATGTAAAAATAACATTGCTAGGAGCTTCAAAGCAATGATGATGATTTCCATAATATATAGCACGTGAGTCTCTCCCTGTAGCATCTTGTAATAAGAAGAGGGTCTTTCTCAAACAGGCTTGAAGTATGTTCTTACTATCTGTTTTTCTTGAAGTAATTTAAAGAAGAAGGACAAGGCACAGTGGAACAGAAGGTTTGCTCTTGTGGGTGAGGGACGGTCAGGAAGGTCAGTGCCTCAGGGCTGGGATTTCCCATCCAGGCTGCATACACTTGGCTGGGCCACTGACCATTGTTTCAAGTGACATGCTGTGCTGGCTCCCACGCAAGGTGATTTTTTTCTATGTCACATTTACAGAACAAGCTCTCCTCACAATATCTGGCTCATTGTGGCTTCTGTGAATGTGGGGGACATTCCTGGCAAATTCCAGGACCAAGACATTTGAAGGCCCTTCAGTGACTAAAAATGGGACGGAACCTTTCTTGAAGGTACATGAACTGTGAATCAGTGGGTAAAATTTACTCTCCACTGGGGCAAAAAAACCCAGTGCTGTCTTGGCTTTCTGCATGGTCTTTTCTTTAGGGCAATGTATATCACACACATTTTTGTCATTATACAGTAAAAGTATGGAGGGATAGTGTCTGACATGGAGCTGTTATTCCTTCAAGTTCTCCTATTCTGGAGTTCCTAATTTATTAAGGAAGCTGTATCAATCAGGGAAGCTGATTCTAACATTAGACTCTGAAAAAGAAAGAAAGAGGAATGCATCAAGTGTTTTGGGACTGAGCCTTCTAGGGAAGAAGTATTAACTTCATTAACCAATCTTCTTCTATTACAGCATTGACTTTGTCTTTTTGACTTTAGTATATTCTTTGATATTCTCCAAGGAGAGAAACCTGTATGACAGGAAACGAAGAAAACAATAGAATAATGGATAATTTAAAACATTGTGGCTTATTTTATCTCCCCTCTATCTGTTCTCTCTCCTCACATCAGAGAAACTCTTGGGGTCACATATGTCATCTGGTTTTGGGGACTTAATCTCCTAGGACAAAGAGGTCAAATATATAAACTATAATACAGTGATCAATAGAATGGTTGACTGGTGAAGTTCAATTAATTAATGAAAATTATTAAAACTAGAATCACTCTCTTTATTGTAAGAATGACATTTCCATGGAACATAGACCTCCCCTTATATAAAGGTGGGGTTGCCTCTTGACTTATTTCCTACTTCCAGATTTCCTTTTTAACCATGGCAGGAAGACTGGGATTGTGACAAGAGGAAGCGGAAACACACAACAGTTAGTAGCAGTAAGTTTTCTCATGTTTAGAAATAGCCTCTCTGTGCAAAAACAATTGTCAGCAGCATTCAGCAATTTCAGGGATGGGTTTTGTTTTCTCAGACCTGACCACCCCCTGTTCATCAGTCTTTTCACATGCATCCATCACGAGTCAGAGTCTCTCAGCATCCCCATGATGAGCTGTCATTGATCAGTCTGCACTTTGGAAACTGCTTATGAGTCTGGTTATGGCACAGCTTAGGCAGCAGCAACCAGCTCCATTGCAGATTATTCTAAGTACAGTAAAGCTTTTCACTGTCCTGTATAGGAGGAAAGCTAGAAATGTAAGTTCTTCCAGACCATTGGGATAACCAATAGCAAGTGACTGTCAGCCATTCCAGAGAAAAAAGTAACAGAGAATCAAGTCTGATGTACACTCACTAGGAGAGGTGTGTATACTCTTATCTGGTGTCTGAAGACAGAGGTGACTTTTATAATTATTTTCATGCCTTATAACATCAATATAAGCTACTATGCAAGGCCACCAATGGGGAACAGCATAGTTCTGGCATGAAAACACACAGCTAAGATTTGAGACCAGTGTTCAAATTCCAGCCTTATTACACCATGACATTCTAAGTTACAATTTTCTGTCATTAAACCTCCTCTATGGTGGTGAAAGCTGAACAGCAGTGAAGACTCAAACCATTGTGTCACATAGTGAGCCATGCTATGCCAGGATAAAGTCAAACAATGGAATAGTAAACACATCCAAATCCCATCTGTGCTACAGTGTCCACCAGTGGGACTGCAACTGCATCATGGGATCCTGAATTGCAAGTGCCTTTATTTGTGGGCAAGGGACACACATCCTAAAGAATAGTATAATTTTATCACTTTGTTTATTATATCAGTCCAAACTGCTGTAACAAATGTCTAGATCAGTTATGCTTTTTCATAACTCCCATGTTTTATGGGTAGTGCTAAAAAAATCTAGTACTTCGGTTTATTACATTTAGAATCAGAATGACCTAAACCCTTCTCAATTTGGATGCATAAATGTAGCTGTAGGTATCTGTTCATATTTTTTAATGTTTCTTTGCAGAAGAATGGTTCTACTAGGCATGTTTCTGTCCTACATGAGGAACCATCAGCAATTATATTGTGTTGTGGTTATTACATGTGAAAATGGGAGAAAACAACAGCTTCTCTCATACCCAAATGTAAAGTAGAGGTGAAAGGAAAGGTTTAGTTGCAGTAACCTTTGCTGCTTCAGCTATTTGCACTAATGGGAGTAAGGTGCTTGAGTGAAACTGCTTTTGCTTTCGAAGAGAGTGTCTCATTGTGTCTCTCTTTGGTGCTAGGGTCTGGGTGGAAGGTTTGCTCTGTCTGCAGGGAATTTCTGCTTTCACCTGTAATCAAAATACTCATGTACCACACCCAGGCCATGATACGAGCTGTCTTCCCTCAGTGCAGCAGACCCCAGGGGGATGTGGATGGAGTTCCTGAGTGTCAGGTGGGAGAGAAGTGAGAAAGGTTATACCCAACCTAACCTGGTCTGTTACAAAGTTTTGGGCATTCTCTAACTTTGATTAATGAACTGTTCTGCCCTAAATATTTCTTGGATGTCTACGTTGCCATTTACAATTGTGCTAACTCAAACAAACCAGCAATCAATTAACTAGAATTACAAAACTCCAGGCTAAACAAAGCCATCGTGAAGAAACTGGCTTTCAGCCCAGTATCTGCTGATGATGGGATATGAAACAGCCTATTGATTCTGCAGCTCGTGAATTTTTGTACAAAAGTAAAAACAATGCTATTTGCCTTTTCAATAGGAAGAGAAAAAAAAAATCCCATTTTATTCAGTACCTCCACTTAGAAAAGGCAAACTACATTACTGAGCAAATTTTTAGAAGGTTGTACAGAAAGAAGTACTTCCAGCACATTAAGAAAACTTTAGCTTATAGTTATACAAACTCTAGAAGAAAGGCAAGAACACTAAATTTTAAATTAAATTTATATGTCCACCTGTCAAAAATGCTGTGCAAACTTTTTGAGGTATTTTTATCTTTCATCGAGAATGCAATTTGAGAAGACAAAATAGCTCTTTCAAGTTTTTGTGCTGGTGATTGTCAAGTTTATTGCTAATACTATGATATTCAGTGCTTTTCATCTGGCTTCAGATGACAGAATGCTAAAACGTATGAAGATCTCAGCTTCTAGTATTCATGCTTTGGGGAAAAACTTGGAAACTTGAAACACACACAAATAGCTTAAATAAGAGGGCAAGCAACAACAACTGAAAACATCACTTTCCTAAACCTCTTCCTTTTAATTAATTCTCTGCTGTGGAGGAGCAGTTTCATGGTTTTTCAATATGTGAGGGTTGCCAATACAAAAAGCATGTGGTAATTGTAAAAGCAATAACCAGTCCAGCTGCATTCCCTGTGCAGAAACTGAGAGGGACAAGCCATAAATAGTGGTGTCACCGCCACTCTTTGCCTCAGTTAAGGAGTATTATTATTCTAAACACAAAACAAACTATTGCTCGGGCTCCAACTGAAAGTTTCAAAGCCTCATAAATCTGCCAGGTCAAAGCCAATTTTCACTGGAATTTTGGAAGGGAACTTCTTGAGAGAAATATCCAATGCTAATTTGAATTTCCTTTTACTACTTGTTTTAACAGCCTTGTCCAAATCCAAAGTGTTCTTCAAATGGAAGAATACAGATTTTCTTCTGATTCACTTAATTCTATGTGTGCCTATAACTCAGCACTAGTCTACTATAGCAAACATGAGCAGAATATCGACAATGAGTATATGAGCTCAACCCAAAGCTGGTGAGAACTGTCTTTAGGCAGAGATTGATGTGATGAGTGACTGCGTGTAAATTACTGATGGGCTTTAGGTAGAATATTGCTATCTAAGATGTTGTCTCCAAGGTCCCAGTCGAGTCAGGTGCTTTGCCTTCAGTGTAAACCTTTTTTAGGTTTGTTCAATAAAAGGTTTGGAAACTACTGCCAAGGAGGAGAATTTCTGGCTCCAAAAGATGAAGAGGAAGGTTTTGATTACTTTTTTTTAATAAAAAGGAAAAACCCTTCCATGAGAGCTCAGCAGACATCTGAGGCAATTTTCAGAAAAGTCTACTCTAAAGGAAGGATATGTGTCTGTGCTCAGTCTCTGATTGCCCTTCCAAGTATAATCTTTTTCCACAACTTTTTCTGCTTCAGAGTATCTTCCCAGGTGAAGAGGCCAGCCTTCCCAGCCTTCCTGAAAGGGAGAGGGGGCAGCTCAGAAATGATGGCACTTTTCCTCCCTTTTCTTAACAAATTTCTCTTCTATCACTACCTTCCTGCTATTAATTGTCTTCATGCATTGTATTCTACACAGAAAACCTGCTTACAGCACAGTGTTTTCTAGACTCAGTACTTCATAATACATGGCATTGCATGTTTGCTAATATGCAAAAGAAACAAGATGAGCAATATAAGATAAAATCTGAGGTCTCTTTCTTTCTAGGGATATTTATTCCATTTTCATGGTTATGAAGTAATGTTCTTCTATGCAAAAAAATTGGCTCCAAGTGTCAATGAATGCAGTGATAGAATAGACATGATTAATCCAAAATCCCCACAAAAAATTAAAAAAATTAGAAAAGTGGCAAAAGGGTAGATTGTAGAGTGAGAGAAATTGATCAAGATATTTCGTATTGTGAGAAAATTCTCTTTTTCCCCCACTTGCTACATCTTTTGCCCCAGAGAGGAGCAACTGATCTTAACAAACATTTGGCTTAATTTTTTTTGTTTTTTTGTTTGTTTGTTTGTTTTGGTTTTGATTTTGTTTTTTTTTTTTGGTTTTTTTTTTTTTTTTGTGGACTATACAATAGGTTAATACCATACACTCAGCCAGTCAAACAGATGGTCTTGGGCCTAAAGAAAAGCAGCATAAAAGTATGGAGTTTTTTTCAATGAAAAGAAAGAAGGTAGTAAAAAGGACTACTTTACATAGTTTAAGTGATTAGGATAGAACTGAAAAATATTCCGCCTCTAACATGGATTTAAATAAAGATGTTTCTTTGCTTGTTAACTACTGTCAAAAGGGACCTCATTCTAGGAAACATGCTGAAAAAGGTTTTTCTTTGTACACCATGCATATCAGCTGCCTGATAGACAAAATAAGATTCTTTGTGATCCTCTTGCTTTTATACACAAAAACAAATAACACATTGTTTGCATCTATAGGTACTGCTTTCCAGTGAAACAGTTTTATGTCATACCAGTCCACAAGACTCAGAAAAATCATTGTATTATTGCTGGCCATAATAACATGTTGTGATTAAAACAGATCTTCACTCTGCAGGTCAAACCCAAATATACAGGCTTCTGAGCATTATTTAGCTTTTTTCTTCTTAATTTTGCTTATCTGTTTTGCCCCACACTGATTCTGCACTTCTGGACTTCTTGCTCTACCAGGATATCTCTTAACCTTATTAACATAGGCTCTTATTAAAGGGAGCTCTTTGCAGCAGTGTGCAACACTGACATGGTTGTCTGATGGAAAGCATGTGAATGGTAAAAGAGATAGTTACTATGAAAGCAAATGTAGGCTTCAGACACAAGCATTTCTTGCCTTTTTTTATGCCTTGATATTGTGCAAACTATAGCAGTGTCTTGTAGGTGAAAAGAAATATGCAGCTGGAGGGTGTCAGAGCTTTTTCCAGCAGTATCCTTGTCAATAAAACAGCCTGAAACTTTGTTTATAGCCTTGGCAAAGCCATCATAGGCTGAATTAGTCACAGCAGCGAAGCTATCTGCTCACCAGTAGGGAATCTTCATGTTACAAACTTTTTATATAAACCTCATGAGGTTTAATAGGAATTACTTTATATACCAGTAAAATCTATAGATTTTTACAGACCCTAGAGCTTGTTTTTTACTCATTCCAACATTTTGCAAAACTAAGGTGTGTTCCTATGGCTTCTAGGCTCTTCTCTCTTAGCTTTCTCCCAGATGCTGCTGCTAAATGTTCAGTGTGCATGGATGAGTCTGGAGTCTTGGCTGGAAGGCAACGGAAGTCTGAGGCTCAGGAATATTGCCGCCTTTCACTGTCTCTTTCAGTGAACTTCCCAGAGTGACTGCTTGACTTGTTTAGCCAGTAGTGTGGTTATGATCCCATCAAATAATTGAGCAAGGATGCAATTCCATGGTATAGTTTACAGATCTTTAGGAAGATTGGTATTTTCAATCTGTTTCAAATTTGTGGACCCCTGTAAAGTGAACCTAAGTCTACTGAAACAAAGTTTCTTTTCTCAGTTATCTTTTCAGGTCACCTAATAGACCACATGTTAAAGACCACTGATCTAAAAAAGAGACCTCTCTTCCAGCTGAAATTTAAACTACATTTACTCTAAGGTTCAGAACACTCTCAACACCACTTAGACTGTAAATTTCTTGTTATAGAGACCTTATCCTTCTTTTTTACAAAAGGTGCACTCAGTTCATTGGTCACTGTGCTTTGTGAGCATTATTGCAGTATAAAAAATAATAAATGGCCATTTTATCAAGGGGTCCTCAAAAATATCACTCTAAGAAAGTTTCTCATCACTGGATTTGGCATATTTGAAAATTATTACTGTTATATTCTCAGAAGCAGGATGTGCTTCATGATGGTTGGTAGACTACAGGTATGAGGTAAACATTATCATAGCTGACTGAGTTTTTGTGCTTGCACCCTAACTTGTACAGCTTTCATGAGAGAAGGCAAGACTGAAAGGAAACATGGGAGTTACATGGAGCACAATTACAGTTGTTTATTCAATTATTAGCCAGTTCTGAAATGACTCACAACACAGCTGCTTAGATTTACAGGCAGTTAACAGACTTAAGTGTTTGTTGGCTTTTTTGTTCAAAGTGGTGTAGTAGGACACTGTCCTGGGACAGATGTACCACAAAGTTGAAAGCTTGAGGAAACAGAACAGACTTTTCTCTCTTTCTTACATCAGCTGCTTTGTCCACAGCTGTGAGAAAGATACTATGAAAATGATTTTATCTGTCATATCTTGAGATAGCAGAGTAATCTAGTAACAGTATTCAGTGAAAGTTGAGCACTATTATCTCTGAAACACTCTGAAAATTCTGGGATTCTCTGATCTGCTATTTCCAAATGCTCCAATTTTGATGTGACTTTACTTGGTAACTCTTGCATCTGTAATAATAATACAGTGTGCTGGCTACTTGACTGGTGGAATTTTTTCCGAACAGTGGTAATTGATATCCAGTCGTGCCTTAGAATAATTTGGAACTGTTTTGGTTACATTAAAATTCAGATTTCATACTTTTTATATAGAGAATTGCTTTGTGAACAGAGATAGAATAACCAGTAAGTATAGGCCATGTCATGTCATGTCATATAAACAAGTATTTACAAAATGCTGTAATGCATTGCCTTTTCTAAATGATATTGTTTCTGATTTTAATTCAGTGTTGTTCTCCTGTACTAGACTTCTACATTAAGTAAAAGGAATTAACAACACTGACCATAACACCTTAGGGGTTTTTGGGTTTTCTTTTTTACTTTTCTTTTTAATTTTCTTCCATTTTTCTTCCTTATTTCTACCTTAGTTCACTGAGGTATCTCATCTGCTCTTAATCTTCATCTGAGGTTGAGGTACAATCTTTTTTCTTGCTTCTGTTTAAAGTATTTTTAAAATTTTTATATTGCTATATACAACCATTAAAAAATCAAAAGCACCTATCCCTAGAGTAAGTAGCAGGATTTGTAAAAACTTCAAGAGCTTCTCTGTCATTTTGTCAATGACAGATCTCCAGTTTAGGGCTTGCATCCTTCTTCTGGACAGGCACTGACAGAGGTCAATGCAAGTTCCCATTTGGAGGTTCACAGCCTTTATTGTTACAAGTCCTGATAAATCTTTAGACTTCCTTTTCCACTACCCTGTCTGCACTCATGTAGATAGGTGCAGAATGAAACTACTGTGAGTTTGTTACATATTTGTTCTGTCTTGATAGGATCTGAAATATCACCTTCCCTTGACAAGTCTGCAGTCACTGAGAGTGAGCTTTGAGTGTTACTCAAACTTCCTGAGGGTTGTGATAAATTATGCCCATTTCCCATGATCTGGTGTTTTTTTGCCACTCATAGAATTTACTTAGAGAGAAAAATCTTTTGCCGTGGTAGCAGCTTAGGACAGCACGGGATGCAGCTCTGATGAGGATTGGGACAGCTGAACAGTGGCCAAACAGTTATCTGATAGGTGATTTGGACTGCGTGTTGCATTAGACAGCGATATAGCAAAGGAGATTACAGTCCTCTTAGCTCCTTCTTGGAAATTTGCCCCTTGGGATCCTCTCTGATCCAACCCCACAGAAGTGCCCTTGCAAATTGCCTGCTCTGGGGTCCTCACACTCTGATGTGCAGCAAACCAAACTAAAAGCAAGGAAGAATCCAGGGCCAGTTGTGTTCGAGAAAAATACTCCAGGAACTAGATGTTGATCTTGGAGAAGTTAGGGGCTGAATNGAGTACTTTAAAACAGTCTAATTATTGTGGAGCATTGTGCTTTAAAAGCTACAGGTAGGGAACCGCATGATTTTCATGTAAGTAGTAAAAGTTTTTTTTAATAACCTAGATGAGTCAGAAGAAACCGGTGGTTATATGTTTGAAGGAGTTTCCTTGAAGCTGGTGTCCTGTAATCAGATGAGTTCACCTGCCATCTGAGTAACCTGTATCAGCAGAGTTGAAAAGTAACTTTTAGTTGCTGTTTAAAGCAAGTCAAATATACTCCTTGTTGTGCTCTGAAGACCTTGGACTTGATCTTGTTTTTTTGTACATGTGGACTCACCACAAAGCATCCAGCAAGAAAAAACCCCTTTAAAGAGCGCGATCTTGCAGTATAAATAAAACACACAAGACGAAGGCCTCCTTGTGAAGTCTTAATACTCTTTTTGTGAATAATCAATTTAAGTCAAAAAGAGGCAGCTGAATTTTGAGAAACAAGCACCTCCTGTGTCTCCAGTGAGGCTGTTTGCTGTGCAAGCAACTAAACTGAGAAGAGGAACTGGCTGGGATCTTGCTCCAGCTTTATATTGAGCTTTTGACTGTCCTGTCCAGGGAAAATGGGGTAAGCATCTTCCATCCTGGAGGGCTTGCAATGGCTCGTCCTTAACTGGTGGCTTTGTCAGGAGGAGCATGGAACTAGCGGGCACTTTCTTCTAGGGCAAGATGGCTGAAGGCCAAAGTCTGAAATTAACAGCTCAATTTCAGCCTTATAACCTAAAATACTCTAAAGAAAATTTAATTGGGAAGAAGATGAGCCCTTGTAAGACTGAAACATGTTTTTTGCTTGCAAGGGTGGAAAAGCAAATGTTTTCAGGAATAATATAGAAGAAAAACTTTCTGGAGAAGAACAGATGGGAAATGTAGACAGGTATTATTTATCACAATGAAAAAAGCATCATGGTGGACAGGTTGTGCTTAAGACCCAAGACTTGTAAGGAATTTGAGACCTGAGCTGACAACATAATGGCACTAGCTTTTGAATTTAGCAGTAGCCTATTTCATGAAAACTGCAGCTGGTCTCTATGCTTTTTAAATGAAATACACTTGCATTTGTGGAAGATCCAAGCAGTGCTGCCATGTGGAAAAGCAAATCATCTCAAAGATGTTTACTTCTACATGGAAATATTTCAGGCAAAGGAGTCAAACTATTTCCCTAGGAAGATTAAGTTCAGTTCTTCAGTTCTGTACAATATTTTGTTCTTTTCTTATGTTGACCATCTTCATACTTGTAACTACTAAACTTAATTCTCTTACTCCCATTCTTTATGTACACTATTTGTTTCACAAGGCAAGTGGCATGCAAAGTAATTTTGTATTTAAAGTACTTCCACTTGAACTTTACAGTAAGATTGGGAGTAAGATATTTTGAACTTTGTGATCAAATGTTTTAGCAGGTATTGCTGTAAAGACTTCAATATGCTTCCAGTTGTTTTTTTTTTTCACACAGCTATCTCATCAACTCGGAAGTATTTGAATACCTACAGGATACGGGTATCTAGTACGTATGATAGCATTTTATTTGATATTAATGTTTTTACTAGAGCATATAATTACTGAAATGGCTGTGTACTCCTTGGCATTAGTGTACATGAAAGTGTGTGTTCTATGAAACAGGAGCACAGCTCTGTAAACCCCCTACACTTAATAATATTGCTTTGCAAAGCAAATAAATATACCCGTGCCTGCCAGTTAAATTGTATTTTGGTGGACTAAATAATTTGGACACAAGGCAAGGAGCGCATCGCATTTTATTATTACTATTACTATTATTGCTGCTGACTGGGGACTGCCCAGGTTAATATTATGTCTGTTTTCCCTGCTTTACACTCTTGTGCATGGCATGGATGCTGCAGTTTTCTTCTACAGATCCTCCCCCTCATAAAACAATCAAATCTGGGATGTGTCTTTGTCTTTTAAGTGTGTGTGGGGGGGGTGTCTTTACAAGTAGCAGTTTTCTATTATTGTAGGGACAGGCTTTTTTCCCCTCAGACTCTAACTCATAACAGATAAACTTCTGCTTCTCCTCAAGTGAATGAAGGAATTCAACATCAGTCAGCAAAACTGAAGTGACGGTGATTTCTGTACATTTAAAGGCATTGGTTACAGTTTTGCTAAGTCACAGCCGTAATGAGGAAAACATAATCACAATGACTAGTGCAGTTCAGAGCTGGTGATGTAAAGAAGTGCTGTGATGTCTGAGAACATATGTATATGTACAAGCTTACTGGTAGACCAGTTGATACAGGCAGAACTCCTAGGAGGAAAATGTTAGGGTATAGATGCCCAACATGGTAAGCAAATCACTTTCAAGTAGTACATGAAGGGAAGTTGTGACCACCATTGTGAAAGACACCAGCAGCGTCACCAGCAAGTTTCCGACTGCCAGGGCAGCAGGAGGGATTGAGATGAGCTGGCAGGTGATGGATGCCACCTTATGTATGGGGGAAGGCAGGGATCCTGTGGTGTAAGAGTATGAGAGATGCTGTGAGAGTGAGTAGAAAAAGATGTGTGTCAAAAAAGGTGGAGCTGGGGGGAACAAAGACTTGCTTATTGCCTGTGCATAGGGGTGCTGCTGAGGGCGACTGACAAAAACTGATGCTCCTCTCTGTGCCACTGACACTCTGGTGCACAGGCAGAACCCAGGAGAAAGGTTCACCTGCCTGCAGCTTCCTTGTCACTCATGCCCTTTTACCAACAGTCAGGTGAATTACCTTCAAGGACAGGAATTCCCACAATTTGTCCATGTATCTAATTCCTCCAAAAATGGGTAGTTCTTCAGATATGCTATTTTGTGTTACAGTGCCATAAAGCTTGACCTTTTAAACCTCCCTTATTCTTTCTGCAACAATGATCCTACATTATCAGTCAGTCGCCTTAAAACTCAGGGTATTTTGTCAGTCCACTGTAATGTTATTTTTAGCACAAGCAAACAGAAACCAGACAGACTCATGATCAGTCCTTTGGGGAAATGGAGGTAGAAGGATGAAGAGAGAGGAAGAGACTTCTCCTCTTGAAGATTTTTCCTGTTAGTCACAGTACTGAGGAAAAACAAACTCCATATGGAACAGATCATGTAAGGCCTTTAAAACATATTTGGAGAGACTGTACAGTTTCTTAAAGGAACTTGGAATAGTCTGTGGTTTGAGGGTTTTTCTGTATTTCCCATTTGGGGACGTGTGTGCATTTTCATTTGTTTTAATTTGGACTGAGTTAAATGCATCAAGCAGTAGTTTGTTTTATTACCATCTTTCAAAGACTTATTCATAAAGGAAAAACATTCCCTGATCCCCCAACTGGGAAAGAGTTACAAATGCTTTGCTCCCAGTAGTTTCATCAGAGAAATTTTGCCTTTTTTTTTTTTTTTTTCTTTTTTATTTTGCTGCTTTTTGTTTTTTGTTTTGTTTTGTTTTTCTGTTGACTTGCAAATGAAGGCTAACTTTTTGTTCCCAGCACAAGGCCAGAATATAGTATGCTGAGTGGGATGCTGAGTTCAGATATGGAGTAGCTATGCAGTGCAGGAGATCACAACCTGGACTCACTTTAGTGGAGCTACTAAATCTCATCTGAAATTGCCCTTTTTCCACTTGCACCCCTGTCAAGCAACTTTGTAGAATATCATTCCAGAGTATTAACTGTGGAGTCCAGCCTCCTGTGATCTGCCTTTCCTGCCTGATAGGACAGTGATTGCTCACAAGGAAATAGGAGTGGAGTGAGCTTTACATCTAAGGTTCTTCACCCAGAGGGTGGTTGGGCACAGAACAGGCTCCCCAGGGAAGTGGTCACAGCACCAGCCTGACAGAGGTCAAAGAGCATTTGGACAATGCGCTCAGGCACAGGGTGGGATTCCTGGGGCTGTGCTCTGCAGGACCAGGACTTGGACTTGATGATCCCAGAGAGTCCCTTCCAACTCAGAATATTCTGTGATTCTATGATCACTATGCTGTAATTCTGCATTGTCAATGTTACGTGCAAGAATAGCTGTCATTAAAACATTTGAGGTATTTTTTCTTGAAAAGGTAATATATTGAAGGCTTATTGAAAACAAACTTGTTTAGAAATGTAGCCAAAATGAATTCATAAACATGGACATCTTTTAAAATTCAGCACTGGTCTGAAGAATGTTCAGTGTGTGTGCTGGGAAAGAGCTCTGAGGTTCTGAATCAATGACACAGAAACAGACCCTGACCAAGGTGTTTTGGTGGGGTTTTTTTTGGGGGAGGGGTTGTTTGTTTTTTTTAGGATTCCAGTGAGAACAGGTAAGATGAGGGCAAACACTGAAATTTCCAGCTTTTCTGAATTACTGCTGTAATTACTTGTTTTTGACATCTGAAAAGTATGAGCTGTTCTAACCTCCCAATTTTCCTTGCATTCCACATGCTGTATATTAGCATGAGTAGAGGGAGAAACTGTTATAGAACAAAAGCAAAACAGCTCTCCTAAATGTGAAATAAGGAATGAGGTTTCACAGGAAACCAAAGATTTTGTTAGGGCTTAGAGGAATGAGAAGCATTGAACATGTATGAAGAAGTCAGGCTTTATTTAAGCCATTTCTTCTCTTTTGTGTCTTTTAAATTTATTCCTTTTTATGTGGTGTAACTTTAAACTCACCTTTCCAAAGAAGATGACCTAGAAGCCCGCCAAGAGGCAGGTGTAGTCTCTACCACCTCTCCGAATTTGCTTTTTACGGGTCCGTATTTCGTGGTGGACTTGCCCTATTCGCATTTTGGCAATTTGGAACTCATTTACAGAAGCTCTCAGACCTGTGAATTGAATTCCAGACCTGTGGTGGCGGAGAGGAGCCAGTGGGCAACTCGGCGAGGCGGGGATGAGGCTCGTAGCCTGGCGGAGAGGCTGTGACCCGACACACGGGGGAGGGCAGGAGAGCACAGCGCTTTTCCCTGCGTGAAAACAGTAGCGGATTTTTTCTTCCTTTCTTTTTTTTTTTTTTTTTTTTTTTTTTTTTTTTTTTTTTTTTTTTTTTTAAATCCCCCATTCCCTTCTCCTCTCTTCTTCTTCCCGGGGTTGTAATCCGACTGCTCTCTTTGGCTCCAGTCCACAGACAAATCCGAGTGGTTAATCTCTCTTCCCCCCCTTTCCCAGCCTCGGGGGCTGGGGGCGGCGGAGTAGGGAGGGGAAGGAGAGCAGAGCAAGCACCAGCCCAGAGCCCGGCCAGGCCTCCCCGGGGAGGGGCTGAGGCAGCGGCTGGGCTGCGGGAGCTGCATGGAGGAGGGGAGTTTCACAGACTCCTCTGCCCGGCCGGGAGGAGGAGGAGGAAGTTTGGAGGTTAAGCCGCTGCCCGGAGCGGGAGCGCACGGAGTGAGCCGGGGCGCGGCCACGGGCGCTGCCAGGGGGACAGCCGGCCG
>WEIU01000629.1:543092-558051 GCA_013389925.1 Aegithalos caudatus | reverse complement strand
CGGAGCCCGGGGCAGCCTGGCCGAGCTGCACCGGCTCGGCCCGAGCCTGGGGGCTTCATCGAGTTTCTTCGGCGAGGGAGGAGGTACTGCTTTAAAAATATGGTCAGATTCCATAAGGTCTCAGGTTTTGTGGGGATGCTTTAGCAAAGCTCCAAAAGCCCATCTTCTGTTTTTTAAATGCTTTAATGTTAATGAGATTGTGATAAGTGTGGCGAAAAGAGGCTTAAAAATATGACTGATCTATTGTTAAGTAGCAGGAGCTTTGATTCTGTGGAGAGCTGGTGGGGCAGAGCTGCCCTATAGTACCCTGGATGCATTTCCCCATATCCCGCACTCGTCTTTTCCCTGCTTTGCGGGTCGGGTGTCCCAGTCCCTCTTGCTGAAGGAGAAGCCCTTCAGAGCTCATCCTTCAGTTAGCACTGACAGACCTGGGGCATTCGTTTCCTTTATTCGGCAGCCACACTGCTCCAAGTATGAGGGAAAAGGACCTGAAACAAACTTAGACGAACGTTCAGCTAGTTTCCAATACGGTCTCTCTTTAAGTTGGCTTTTTTCCTCCTGTGATTATTAATTGGCAGACACAGAAAGAGCTGTGGCCTTGCGTTTTTCTTTTAATGTTTGCTGGTACTTCAGCAGTTTAATAACTCTGCCTAGAGAATCTGATGACTTATAGGTGTTTTGAAAGCTGTGTAATAAGAGCCTACTAATAGTCATCTTTTGCTACTGTTTCATTCTTGGAGGGAGCAGTCTTTGCTGCTGGAGAGTTGCAGTTCAAATTTCCACAAGTGTTTGTTGCCCGTGCCTCTAGCTAAATTTATAAAGGAATTCTGTTAGCTTGTGTGAAGCTAAATCTGGCTGTAGCAACTCCTGGCTGTACAATTCACTGTGGTTGGCAAGGCACAATATATAGCTTCCTTGAGATTTATTTTTAGGGTTTTTTTCCCTCTAGTGTGGGGCACGTAGTTGTCACAATTTTGGGAACTCTTCACCAATGTGTGTGTGGGTGCTTTGGGATAAAAACATAAGAGTTATGCCAAGGTTAGGAAATGTATTAATTGAGTGCTTGTCTTGAAAATATGAGAAGGCAGTTTGAGATTGGCCTCTTAATGAATATTGGTATTGTTCTCGGGTCCATGCAGATGCTTAGCTATTAAACTTTGGCTCTACTTCTGCTCTGTGTTCTCAGCTGGCAAACTAGAAATGGTGCAAAACACTCTGATAAAAGGTTCAGTTTTAAATGTGCTCAATTAGGGGAATGCTGGCTGTTTCCCTCAGACCTAGAGAGCCCTAAGCAAACAGTGTCTACCTGTGGCGATACAACTGAGTGCATCTCTGCAGTCATGCTATGATTCTAACACTAGGTGTTAAGGTGTCATTTTTCTCGTTGTTTTACTTTTGATTTTCCAAAGAAAGAGAAAGGAAAAAACATAGGTGTGTAGCCAAATCAGTTTGTAATTTATAGTCTTGCTAGATAACATCTTGCAAAGACAGCATTGACTTGATTTTTAAGTGGAAATCTTCAAGTAGTGAACCTAGTTTGTTGGCAGCTCTCATCACTTCAGGACATCTGCTAATGTGTTCTTCTTCTTTGGGCAGGATGTGAGACTACAAATTAACTGTCTAGAGGCTTACTTTGAGACTAAAGTGTTTGATTGTGAGGCCATGGAAAAAGGTAGAAAGGGTTTGGAGCTAACTAACTGAAAACTTGGTACCTGCATGTATGGAAGTGGGGTGTTTTTGTCTAGGTAGGGTTTTTTAATGGGGTTGTATTTTGGGTTTCTTTGTAGTTTTGTTTTATTTTAAACCTTTGTTGTGATCTAAAAAGTTAATTCTAGAGAGAAAGTAAAAATATCTCCTTACTGTAAATGGCAAGTTGTGAGTTTGTGTACTTTTTGCTGCTGTTACTTGTGTAGGTTGGTATGTTTGAACCTTTCACTGACACAGTCTTTCATGTGGCACTGATGATAGTATTTTTGTGAAGTCATTTGGAGCAGTATGCATGTTTGAAAGCCTCCTTGTGTGCATTTATTTGGATTGGATTGTTGTATACCTGTTGTCCTCTGTCTTTCATATGCTTGTGATTTCTTGGCTCCCATTCAGTAAAGGCTTTTTAAAGCCCTGCTAACCCTGCTACACACAGGGCTGTAGCAACTGACAAAGGCATTTACTTGAAGTAGTGCTTTATTGTCTTTGAATGCAAACTCAACAGTGCAAAGCTGGTCTGTTTCTCTAATCAGAGAACTCTAACAGAAGTGTAACTTGACATTGACTTCTGTAATTTTATCTTGCTTTGTGGTAGCATCACCCATACTTTTAGGCTCTGGTGAGTACTTTGGAGATCAACACAAAAATGGGGAAATGGGGAAATCAAGAAATCAAGAACACAGTTACAAAATCTGCTGTTAGGAATTTTGAATAGTAGATCCACAGATTAGTCTGAGATACTGCTGTTCTATACAGAGGTGTCATGTCTAAAATTGTCACTAAAAAAGACCAATCCTAAACCAAAGCAATTCTTACGGAAAGATACTACAGAATAGATGGAGCTTTTTTATTTTATCTCATACTTTTTTATGAAGTCCAAAATAACAATATTTTAACAGATACTTGGCACAGTTGTTAAAGCATGCTAAAGACTCATTTAACTGATGATTTTTATTTTTTTATTCTTTTTTTTTTTTTTTTTTGTGCTTGGTTGCCATTCTAGCAATTGCTGGACACCACTAAGTTTCTACTGAGCAAGCCAGAGCTGCAGCTCTTGGTCTTGGGAGCATGGGGTTATGAAGAAGGGAGGCCACCTTTCTGCATGGCCACATGGCCCTGTCATACACCCCAACTCCATAAGGTCAGATGTTCTGGATCAGGAAATAATGGGAACATCCAAGCTGACAAAGGGATCCATTTCCAGGCTCCATTTAGAAGTGTTTCTCAGATTAGACATGTATAAAGCTGTGGCAATTATAAATTAGAACAAGGGAATTAATCTGATGTGCATTCCCCTTTGCATTCAGTCATGTTGAGAAGGAAAGTTCCTGTGCTAAAGAAACATGTTTTATTGACATGCTCCATCAGTTGTGGCTTTAAGTTACTTTGCCAAAAGTTTCTTAATAGCCAAATATAGTGCACAGATATTTAGCTAGGAGATACAATATAGAATAATAAAATATGAAAAAAATACAAGTTAATAATGTAATGTCTACCAAAGACATTTGGAGAGATGGCAATCCTCTTATAATAAGCTGGATTATTTTCTGAAGGGAACAATGAGGATGTCTTACCACTACTACTCTAAACTACATTCTGCTTCTGTAGAGTTAAGAGGGGGAGGTGGGGGAAAAGAATTTTTGCAGCCCTCAGCAAAGTCTGGAGTGGCAGAAAGGCTTGCAAAACTGTTGCTGAATGGTTAATTCTGAGAACCTGCATTACTGTCACTGCACATAAAAACTTTTAGCTAGTAGGACTGTCAATGAGAAAAAAGTGGAAGAAAGTGTTATTCTTGTAAACTTAGAATGCAGAGGATGTGGAGCCTAGATTTCCCTTCTGCTTTAGAAAAGCCTCACACACCATGGTGAGTAGTGGAAGCACAAAACTGGCCTGGGAACAGGAGTAAAGGGAATTAAGAGTAAAATCAATCTTAGTGCAGTGGCAACAGTTACAATTGTAAGTACAGGAGTCTTTTAAATACATGGCTAAGAATACAAGAAATTATTGTGAACAGATCGAATAATAACTAAAATATCAGTATAGCCTGTTGATATTAATTAATTTTCAAGAAAAGTGTCTGACACACTACCTCTGAGTATTTCAAGTTTCCCAAATCACTTTAAGGATATAAAGTTCTGGTGGTTTTGTTTTTGTTTTTTTTTAGTCATGGTTGTTTTATCAAATAGGTTAGTCTAGCCTGATTCACCAAAAGTTGAGTTTATATCAACTTGGCCTAAAATAAGTTTAACCATGAACTTGATTAGAAATACAGGAAAAGATAGGGGCTTAGTCAGGGAGACTGGGGAAGGAAATAGAGGGAAAAACTACTTACAGTTAGCAAGGAGGCCTGAAAGAAGCACGTGTCTAAGCCATGTTACAAACTCTTAAACCCACTGTCATCTGTTGACTGGGGTGCCTTCTGAGGTGCCTGCATGTGGGAGTGGTCATTACCTGTGCTCTCACTAATCACATTGCAGAGCATTGCTGTGAAAATACAAAGCAAGATGACAGTTTGAAGATTCGTCTAATAGAGTGACTTCATACATTTGACTTGAATATTTTCTTCCTTCCTTCCTTCCTTCCTCAGCATGAGCTCCACTAGTCCTGCTTCCTAATGTTCTACAGGACCATGATGATTAAGCTGGTGGAGGTTGCTTGTTTTTTTTTCTAAGTGTAGTGAACAGGTATAAATTGGGCTGACAGCACTTCCCATGTAAACTTTTGACTGAAGCAGTGCTAATTAACTTTGAATGCTATAAATTTTGCTTGCCTGCTCTAAGTTTCAGACTGTGAGTGGTGCCAAGCCTCTTCCTGTGAGCATACATTCTGTAGAAACTTGCATGTGAGCCCTGCCCAGATGTTTTAAAACCTAACTTTTAATGAATGTTAACATTTAAATATTTGAACCTTCATATCCATTCAGCTGTTTCAGGATCATGCTCCAAGCATTAGTATCATTCAGCTACTGTTTTCTGCTGATAAGATGTGTGCTTCCTTTCACTGGAAGTACAGAGCAGAGATAAAATGTGTGTCATGGGTACAGTGATTGAATCACCTGATCATTTGCTTGCTCACAGCCATTGTAGATAAAACCTTGGTACCTAGCTTGGGAAGGAGATGCCTGTTTGGGTTGTTATAAGGAGCAGTTTTGGGGACAGCGTAACAGCCAGTTTCTTTTCATGGTCATGGCTGATATCCTCCTGCATAGACATCTGGGTGTGGGCTTCAAGGTCAGCTTCTGCCTTTTAATTAGACCACATAATGAGTCTCTAGTTCCTAGATTTAGTGCATAAGCTCTAGTGTACTTTCTACATAGGCTTTTCTTTCTTCCATGCTTCCCCTTGTGTTTTGCAAAGTTATCTGTAAACACAGGCAAGTTTTCCTCCCTAACCCCCTGTAAACTCTGGTTTGTTATTTATCAATGTCTACCCTCATGTATGTTCCCTAAGATTAGATGCACTGTTTGCTGCAGCTGCATTGTCATTTCTACATACCAGAATCAATGTTCTGTTTGGGGGTTTTCTTTTTATTTCTTTTTCTGTATTTGCATTGCTTACCCCAGTGAGTCCAGAGCCATAGCTGAGATCCCAACATATTTCATAAAGGCAGCAGCAGAACAACTTGCTTTCTGCTGCTGCCACCGATCTGTGGTACTTCAGTATAGAGTAACATAGTGCTTTGTGTCCTTGATGTCTGATATGGGGGAAAAAATGATAGTTCCTTCTTTGTAAATAATTTTGAGAATAGCTGAGATGAAGAACTACTTATTTGCATGTCAGTAATCTTTGTTGCTTCGGTATGCATGGACCTTTCCACTTATTGTTTTAAACTGAAACCAAGTTAATAGCAGAAACCTGGGTTTGGCTTACAAGCAGTATTGGTGCTGCCAAGATGAGCGTGCTTCATACTCAAGTGCTTATGAAGCTTTCTCACTGTTTACTTTCCAGTTCCTTCTCACTATCCTGATAACATGCCTCGTGAGGTTGCTCAGAGAGCTGTCACACCTTAGTGTCTGAGTGATGTCATCACAGACTTCAGTTGCTTGTAGAAACACTAATTTCTCTGAAGAATCAGGAGACTTAGCCTATTTGAATGGTAGACAAAGATGTATTTAACATTATTGAATTTAACATATTTAACATTATTTAATCATCATTGAATTTGGAGAGATAGTTTGCCTTCCTTCATACTCTACCAGCATGTGGTTTGTAACATCTTCTTTCTGTCCATCTTTTCTCTCCTGTTCTCTTCATGAATTTGAAGTTAGAAATCTTTGATTTGCCTATCTTGGTCATTCTGTGCTCCTCCTGCCTTGAAAAGGTTGCTGTGTCCTGCTGGCAGATAGGACCCTTAGCCCACTGGATACAGCCTCTGAGAATCCTTGCCTTGTCAGGTTGGTTGTTCTATGAAGGCTCTTCTGCCTTATGGTATGAGGAGACTGCCTTCAGCACCTCCTCCTGAACTTGAACTTGTTTAATCTGCTGAGGTTTTCCCAGATTTTTGGGGCAAAGCTGCTGAATTACTTTCTTAAACTCTACCTGCAGTACCAAGCATCAGGCACAGTGTAGATGTTCTGGTGAGCCACTCTAGAATACTGTGATCTGTTGTTAAGTGTGAAGGTAAGTAATTTCTGAGAGCATTAGTGACCTTTTAATCTCCAAGGTTTCTTTCTGATATATAGGGCAGTATCTTGGCCTGCTTGTGCACCTCCATTCCTTTAGATGACATGGTTCCTAAATTGGTATCACAGATATCTGTGCTAGGCAAATTTCTCAGGAGAAAAGGACAGGTTTTCTGCACACCTTCCCTTCAAGAATTGCTTTCCCTTTTTTTAGAGCCTGCCAGCAAGGAAACGCAGACCAGAGCATTAAGAAAACCCCACTTTTCTCTTGGTGTGAAGGACAGAGTGGTTTGCTAAGGCATAAACCGTGCTGGGCAGATTTTAGAGCTGATCTGCATGCTGACTCATCCTGGTGATCTCAGTTCCTGCAGTTTGCACTTTGCCACTTCAGCTGCAGCCGCGCTCTCCTTGGCAGTGTGACCTGTTCCCAACACAGGTGTGCTTCCACACTCATGGCTGTGCGTGCTGAGAGCGTCCCTTGTGTGCTTCAGCTGAGGGCTAGGCTGTGCTGCTGCTGCCATGCACACTGCAGATCCAAAAGGAACCACTGCAGATCCAAAAGGATCCAATGAAAGAGGGTTCTTTCTGCAACCCTGCAGCAGAGGATCCTGCTGATAAACAACCTCTGTTCTCAAACACAGATTTGGCTCTTGCTCTCCACGGACCCCTTCAAAGCAGTTTGTTTATCCAAAGCACAGAATAGGTGCTGACTCAGACTCCCACTAGGTCAAAGCAAGGAGAATGGTGAGGTGATTTCTTTTTTTTTTAATTTTTTTTTTTTTTTTTGGTGCCCTGTTTTGGTGAAGCATTGATGTGATTGGGACCTCTGGTGTGCACAGGTGGGGTATGGAGGAGAAAGGTTTTCTTCCCAGACACCATTTCATGCTGTTTGGATCGGATAGGAGCTGTGTCTGCTTTTCAAGGAAGAACTCTAACAAACCAAAACCATGGTGATCTCATTTGCTCTCTTCAGAAGAAAAGCTGGTCATCAACCTTTGTCACTGAAGATCTGTTTCACTGGGTCTCTTTCACTGGAGCTTCCACAGGGGTCTGGGTGCTGAGGCCGTCTGGACGCTTCTTCATTGCTTCTGTCTGGTAGTGATGAGGAGTCTGCTCACTAAATGTTACGGATTTTTTCCCTCTTTTGCTCTTTAAATCAATGTCAGTGTTGCACAAAGAGTTCTTTCAGTATTTAATAAAGGATCAGTGATGCCCATCTTCTGATGATTTCAGGAAAATGTACTGGGTTGGTTTCTTTTATTTGTTAATTATAAATATTGAGTCATATCAGGGGTGATTAGTTCTGGTATCTGGATCACAGTTACTTGTCTATGCCCATACTTGCCCAATGCTGACTTCTTCCTGGGGACAGTTTGAGGTCATACCAGGGATGGTCTGGAGGAGTTCTGGCAAAGACTCACTCAACTGTTGACCTTGTCATACAACTCACCTTTGTGCTGTTCACTGTTGTGAATGGGTAGGGTGAAAAAAACTCCAGGAGCACTGCATGAACTTAGTCCATGAAATTAGCTTAATATGTCTGGGAAAGCTCTCAGCTGATTGCATGTGGAATAAATCTGTTTGCTTGGGATGTGGTACATTTTCCTTCTGTTAATCAGTTATGCTGTGCAGTGAGAAGGTGCTACAGTATGTGGCCTTCCTGTAAAAGCAAGCTGCATTCCTCAGCCAGAAAAGCTGGGCTTTAGGAACTGGCACATAGCTCAGTAAAAGTCATGTCAAATAAATTGTTACTTTAGCCCTCCTTACTGGTGATTAAACTTGCACAATGGTTTGCTGTCTTGCACATGTGAACATCTACAAGGAATTTTATTCTGAGCTTTTCTTAGAGGGTCAGTATGTGGAATCGTTTGGCAAGAGTATTTGTTTTAAAATGCTACAGTATGTGTTGACAGAATTTTATGTATAATCCAAGTTGTAAGGATGGAGTTGTATGGATGTGAGGTATGATTGGAGACTAGGTGAGAGAAGGAATGGAATGAATGTCTTGACATCCTACTTGAAATTGAAGAGAATTCCCACCTGTAGGTTTGTGGAACACAATTACATGCAGTTGGGTGGCTCTGGCTTACTGTGGTCTTTTAGCCTAGCTGAAACAGGATAAGGAAATTCTTTAAAAGCAGAGATTTCAAAGCTCAGACTCCATGATTTGAGGGAACCCATTTACTGGGCTGAAGTGATAATGTTAGCTTTCACCACACTGAGAGAGTTTGTAGAACACTAGGGTTTTAAGGAAACTGAGGTGAAGATAATCTAAATGACTACTAAGGAATAAAGCAAAGCACCCATCCTCTTACTGAAAATTATTTTGGTTGCCTCCCACATATACCTGAAAGGAACACCTTAATTTTACTGCATTTTGAAAGATAGTTTTCAAGCTTCTGGGCTTTTAATTTAATATTACAGTGTGGACTCCAGGTTCCAAAGTGTCTTTCAGAGGACAGCAAGACATTATGGTTCAAGCCAGTTTAAATATCTGAATGCAGGTTTCTTTTGTGCCTTTGCTTCTTGAGCTGCTACTTGCATGGTGCTTTAACCTTACATATTTTCTAAAAGTGATTTAGAAGTAAATCCTTTTGTTAATAACTGTGATATATTTATAGACTAACTAAGACTGTTTTAAATCATGCAAACTTTAAAAGATGAAATAGAAATTACAAGACAAATGACAGTATATTTGGTAGTCACTTTCTTGAAAGAAACATGCAACATCTTTTCTTCATTATAGTTTTTCTAGAATGAAAGTGTTCAGTTTTCTTACACTGATGGTTGAGAAATAAACCACTGAATTGCTAAAAAAAAATCACTGGATTAAAAATTAGTTTTCCTTACAGATTGTCCTGTTATGTAGTATGAAGATAGTAAAATCTGTAGAAAACCTTGGAAAAGTTAAAAAGAAGGTTGATAGAACATTCTGTAGCATCCAAGAGCTTGTACTTTAGTCAATTTGGATGACTGGAAGACCCTGTCTCAGGTCATCAGCTTCCAAGTTTTGAAAGGCCATTTTATTTGCTATGTTTTAGAGAACATCTTAGCTTTTGGCAAAAAATTTTACCCTAGAACTAAGAAGCTGCTATTGATGAAACTACTGTCAAACAAGAGAGCCTCAGTAAAAAGTTTAGGCTTCTTCAGGGTTATCTAGGTTCCTGATTTTCATTTATTTAAATGTAATATATATATATATAAATATAAATATATATATATATATATACACACACACACACAAATGTGTGTATGTTTAAATGGTTTTGGTTGTATTGCTAGTCTGTTTTTTCTAGGGTTCTTAAAGAAACTGGGTTCTCAAGCAGTTGAAATTGAGTCCTTTGACTCTGGAGGATTTGAGGCTAGGGAAGCTTCCATGATAAGTGGAATGTAGGATGGCAATTATAGGTCACTTTGCATTTCTGTTTTGCTTAATTTACAATCTGAAATACAGTCAGGTGGTTGGGCATTTGAATGTTAGAGCTGTTATAGTCTGATCACAGGAACATGGTGAGACCCATGATACATGAATGCTTATGTATTTGCTTCTTCAGATTCCTAGAAATGTTAGTGGAGGGTACTCCCTGTCCTCAGTTATTAAAAGGAAAAACTAAGAGAAGTAATTAAAATTGTTGCTGTAGTTGTCACTCAGTGATACCAAAAGAAAAATATAGCTCTTTTAGTCTGTGTAATTGCCTGTTGTGTTTATTACTATAAAGATAGCATGGAGAAGGCAAATCTATTGATATTCTATTAAAAGAAAATTTCAGATGGAGTGGTTTTTTGTATTTAAAAAACATCTGTAGATGAACATTATACCCCATTAGCACAATTGAATTGATGGCATTACAGTTCAAGTTGAAAGTAGACCAATATTTTTTAAATGGGTTTTTGAAATATAAAATTTTGACTGTTTATGATTTAGTTCACCCAGACCAAATTAACTTGGACATTTAGCAGGGACTTTGATTTATTCTGGCATAAGAACAAGCGTTGGGCAGAGCTTCCTGGTCTGAAAAAACTGGTGATGGTAAGAGGCCTCCATAGTGTTCCCAGCCAGCCAAATGCCTGAGGTATTTTGCCATACAGGAAATCAATTGCAGCTGAATGTGCACTGTTTCCACTTCAAGTATATAAACAGGCCTTATGATGATATAAAAAAAGAAGAAAGATATTAAATAGTTTCTTGAAAGTTCAGAACACGAACATTTGATGTTCAGTTTCTGTGGATTCTACACTGTCACCTTTGGCTCAGTCTGTGGCACAGAAATAGCACAAAAGGAGAGGTGAATTAATGTTGGATACTCTAGAAAAGGGAAATGTAAAGCGATGTCTTAGAGAAATGAAAATAATAAAAAAAGGTATCCTTGTTCAGTTCCAGCTGATATTCTGCTGAGGCTGGGAGGGGTTACAAGTTTAGCAGAGGGGAATGAGTTCTTTCCCTTGTTAAACCAAAAAATCCTCCATTTTTAGGCTTCCAGGCAGCTAGTATATTTTACGAGAAAAAACTGCACCGCAATTCTACCTAAATAGCTGTTTTGTGTGAAGTAAAAAGGTAAGAGAAACATTATTTTTGTTCAGATATTTATCATGCGTTGTTGACCTTGTGAAAATACCTGGCAGATCACAGTGACCCATGTCTCGGATGTACTTTATAGGCCACTGATGTTGCTTAGCAGGGATGTGAGGGCTCATTTGGATAGAGGTTTCCAGGCATTACAGATAATTAAGTCGAAAATCAGCTCTAACAATTTGCAGAAAGGAGTGTGGCCTGAAGCCCTTGGGTTTTAGAGCTTGGGAACCCAGCAGTACTTCCTTGCTTCAGCACAGGCATACAGCACTACCAAAGGCAAGCTGTCTGATCTAGATTTTTAAAGATATGTAGGTAGGCAGAGGTGGGAAAGGCTCTTAATGGGATTTTCAGAATCACATTAGTGTCTAATTCCTATTCACAATCTGACTCCTTAGCTTGTCTGAACTGGATTCAGCCCGTGCTATGTTTTATTCAGCTGCTCTTTAGGACAGAACGGGAGGCGTACGTATGGCAAGCGTGACTTAGGGGGAATAAACTGAGGTGTGCATAGACCCCTGCTGAGCTGTGCAGCTGAGCTCCCTTTTATCCTTTCTCTAATTCTGTAATTTCCACCCTCCTTTCTGCAGAATGCCAGAGATTCAACGGAGGAGAGGAAAAGTGACTCCATTTTGCCGAGCCTAATATTTGATGAGTGCTCTAGCAGGTAAAATTTTTTTACTATTATTCTAACTTCTGGTTTTTTAAACTTTATTTTAAATGTGAGATGATGTTTGGTGTGCCTCTGACTGAGAGGATTACCATGCCTCAGGTTAACCATGAGGTGCTTAGTATGCAAATTCACAGTAGGTCACTGTGCTGAACGGGCCTGGCGTGTGGGTTAACCAAGAGAGAGGGTGTTACTCATGCACACACTAGTTTTATGCTAATTGAGTCAAATTTTGGGGGGGCACCTAAGCAGTTAGGGGGGGTTAACTGTTCAGTGTTAGCCCTTGTTTCTTGAAACTGAGGTTTGGCTAAAGATCTGTAGCTGAAATTTTGTTTGGTTGCTTGATTCTCTCCCTTTGGAAGTAAAAGTGCCACTTCCATGGAGAAACAATGGTCTCCCTATGGCGATAGGGAGATCCAGGACAACTTTGTTCTCCTGAGACTCTATGTTAGTCTATGTCATTTTGGTTTATTCTTTAGTGATTTAATTTTGTTTATATAATCTCACTGCCTGGAATTCTTGGAGCATCTAGGGAACTTGGGAATGTAGGAAAAGTGGTTTTACATGCCATGGAAATGTAACCTGATTGCAGTAACTGATTTCACTCGTTTGATTATCTGAAAGAAATTGTCATTCCAGAAAACTTCACAATAGGGCTGGAGGGAGACTCTAGAGAAAATATTAAATAAGAGAGCTTTAGGCAAGATCCGTTTCTCCTCCTCTCCAACAAGAAAGATTCGTGGTGCCAACCTAAAAGAATCTTTTCTTCTCTCTGAAAAAAGCAGATGTTCAGTGGCTAACAACTTAGACACTGCTATTTGGAAAAACTTGTTGCCTTATGGGTGATCTACTTCACTCCTTCCAGTGCTAATGTTGAAACCAGTGTAGCATAGATAAGTTTATAATAAAAAAAAAAAAACCAAAAAAAACCAAAAAAAAAAAACAAAACAAAACAAAACAAAAAAAAACCACAAACCAAAAAACAAACAAACAGGTGCATTATGTTAATTGCTACTCTGGCTTCTGTGACCTGCAGAGAGAATATTAATATGCTATATTAGACCACTAATTAATAATACTTTTTCTTTTACCCTACTGATAGTGGGGCATGTAATATAATTTTGTAATACATATTTATGATCCAATTTTGTTAAAATGTTTGTGAAATTTTTGGAGAATGGCAACTTTTTTTTGACTCCAATGGTTTGAGATTGCATAACTGTAATAGAGAGACACTTGTGGGACTGCATAGCTTTGGTTTGAAGCTTACATCTGACAAACATTAGTGAGATCTTACTTTCCTTTGGGTTCAAGGGAGAACAGTCTCTGTAAGTAGAAAAACATTTTGTGGAGTCTGCAAGAAGAAAGACCAGAAATTCCTCTTTGGTGTTTTCCAAAAAGAGCAAGATTTGAATAAGGTTGCACGTTTTAACATGTATTAGAGAAAAATAATTGGCATGACCTAAATTCAGTACACTAGTTCTCTGTGTTATTTGCTGATAGTTAATTACTGGCATATTTTTTTATCCGCAAGTATGGAGGGGCTGTACATTCCCATCTTCCACACAGGAAATAATTTTATTTATTTAGCTTGAAGTTTATGCATGTCCAAATGCATGCAAAGTATTTGCCTAGTGACCTTAGAGTGAATTATTTGTACAAACTCTCCCCCTTCCCTGATTTCCATTTGATTTCAAGTGTTCTGTTTGGCCTTGGATTTGAGTTGCAGTGGTTTTATTTTGTTTTCGTGATGAACAGAAAAGCTAACCAGACCATCAGACTCAAATAACCTCTTTTCTGGAAGTGGAGATAACATGGATTGTGCCTGTGGCCTAAGATGCAGAGGGTTTCCTAAGATTCTCTGGGATCCCTAGCAGACAGGAATTTACTGTCAAGTGCTTCAAAAAATTGTTGTGTCAACAAAACTGGAGTGTGTTGAAATGTATCAGCTAAGGGGATAAGGCATTCAAGGACTAGATGAAGTGGATACAGTAAGGAATTAATTTTGTGGGAAAAAGGAAGAAATGCGAAATATGAGGACTGGTGTTCAGTAAAAAGAAGAGCTCAATGGTTTATGCACATATGACTTTGAGAGATGGATGTTGAATCTTACCAAATAACCACTGGTAATTTTGCCAAATTTTCTTTCCATGTCAGTCTTAAAGCTGGAGATTCTAAGAATATTTTCATTCTGAAAAACTTTGGAGGGTAGAGGGGGAAATGTTCTCTGAAATTTATTTCTGTTTTGCTGTTATCCATTTGACTTATATAACAATATTGTTTAATTATTTCAATAAGTTGATGGTTAGAATATCTTCAGAAGGATTAAAATGGACTTCAGCATCTATTAAATTATAACATATTGTAGCAGAAAAGGAAACATTTGATCAATATACTTTTTTATACAATCCCACATGAGTTTTAATATTCAGGGTGTTTATGCTAAAAGTCAATACATTAAAAAAATTCCTCGAGCATCTGTGCATCACTGAATGCTTTGTTTAGGTCATGCCTTTGGTGGTGTGAGGGCTTGCAAATCTGTGTGGGCGTGGAGAGGAATGATTCTATGCCCACATATGAGCTTTTCTGTAAGTTGGGTCTATTTTTGGTATGCAATGAAGCAGAGGTACAGAGTGAAAATAAGGGTTCAGTTGCAATGTGAATGCCTGTAAAAGCTTTCCTATTGTGGGAAGTGCCTACTAAGCTTTTAGAGCAGTTGCGTTAGTGTCCATGGGAATATTTGGGGTTTAATTTAGCATGCTAGATTAGGGCCTAATACCTTAATTAAGGCTAACATTTTTAATAAGTTTCCTGAAAACCCTTTGTGGCTGACTATAGTTGTGGAACAGACATAATATAAAGCCTATCTCTTGAGTTTTCTGTTGTTGGCAGTTTTATGAAAGCTGTCATTCTGTTTCAGAGCGATGAACCTGACCAGCAAACATAATCTTTAACGGAAGGATCCACAGANGAAGGATCCACAGATCTGACTAGACTTGTTAAAAATATTAATCCAAATAATTTATGCCACTGATGTATTGAAATTCTGTGTTCCTAGTACATTTAGACTAATGTTTTTATAAAAATTGTGATAACTGTTTCAGAAAAGGCTTTGTTAATTGATAAACAGGTTTTCCAGATAGAGGCTGTTTAATTCTCTTGTCAGTTCCCATGTTGGGGATTTTCTGCTGTAAAAAGGAATAAATTAATTGTCTGAAAAAATTCAGAAATAATATTAATAGGATTTTGTACAATTTATAGACAAAGTGATTTATTTTTAACATTTGTATATTAAAAATGTTGAACAAAAGTTCTTTTATTTATTTTTTTTTTAAATCCAAAGAAACAAGCTCACTCATGCCTGTGTGCTTTCCCCCTGCTGCACTTGCTCAGA
>WEIU01000629.1:503401-538822 GCA_013389925.1 Aegithalos caudatus | reverse complement strand
TTCATAGTTCTACGTTTGCCTTGTACAGCAATATTTATGAGAAATTACATTGAAGTAGACTTTAAACAGCACCTTATAATACAAAATGTTACTGTGTCTCTGAAGCACATCTGGTAATGCAAGATGTAAAGCTATTAATTTGGTCAGGACAATGAGTTCTTTATGAATTGGGGTTAGCCCATTGAAATGAGTTTGCTCCTGAATTAATGATGATGGAGGGTAGGGAATTTGGAGTAATGAGCATCTGCTGGGTTGTTGATGTCCAGCAGGCTTTAAGGGACAGTGATGCCTGTGGTAACATGCTTGGGCAAATGTTAATATCTGTATTATTAATCTGTATTAAAAATTNTTAATCTGTATTAAAAATTATCTGTATTAAAAAACTAAGCATAGAATGAGGAAACAAAAAATGGATGAAACCATAAAATTTAGGTAATTTTTGCTTGAGAGGACTGTCTTCCAGGGATTGAAGCTTACTCTTATTCTCCATTCCTGGGAACAGCTTGATTTGATTTCCCCACCAGCCAGGAGAGATGAAAGACAAAAAACCGAAATGTTTTTTACTCTGGGGTCTGGAGGAGCCCCACACAAGTGCTATTGTGCTTCATCTCCTGTGGTGCTACAGTGCATATGTGATAAGCTATGATTCCCCAGCTCTTCATCCCTGTTGCTGCTCATTCCATGTACCTAAATTGCTTCCCAAGATCTAGTTTAACTGCCTGAAACACTGAATTCTTGTCAAGCTTTTTAACAGCCTTTCAGCACTGAGAGTGGTGTACATTTTTTGAGATTGTCAAATCATATTTTGTTTTACCCATACCTTTATGACACATAAGGATAAAGATACTTGAGTAAATTCTGCAGGGTAAATAACTGTGTAAATGAAGGAGGCATGAAATTCCCCTGTATAAGGAATTTCCTTCCCTGCTTTCTTGGATATTAGTCTTCAGGATGAGTGGTGTAAACCTTTGCATGCTTGCTGGAAATGAGATTAGTAGCTGGGGGTTTTCCTTATAATGAGCTGGCAGTACTGGTAGAAAAATGCATGCTTCTTTCTATGTATGTGAAAAGCATAATGTAAACACACATCTATTTATAAGTAGGCATCATACTAATATCTTAATATCTTTATAGTATCATGCTTCCTGCTATTGATCTTTATCACCTAAAAGTAAATAATTTTTCCTTGATGATTCTTATATGTTAATCTAGGATTGCAAACCACTACTCACAAAAATCATAGTAGATATCTTGAAGTCTACAGTGTCCATGGTGTTATATGATTGGGTGGAATATTTTTGAAGTGTATTTCATACTCTATATGAAAGTGTTAGTTTGGATATAGGATTTTCCATGCAGCCTACAGTAGCAAACTCATGCTTGGGAATAGGTGGAGTACAGCCTTCTTGGGGGAGGCACCAGTATCCCAGAGAAAAAGTGGGATGTAAAACACTACCCAATAATCAGGCACTGGGGGACCCATGTACCGTATTCTTCAGGCTCAGAATCTGTAGAGCATTCAAGTGTTCTTCTTAATGGATTTTTTTCTTTTATTGCAGCTAAAAGGTTGAAAATCTTTTTTTCATTTGATATCTTCTTACAATCTAGCTAAGTAAGTGCTCCAATGCATCAGTTAAGGTAAGTCTTTGATGGAGTTCTTGCAGGTTGGAAAAAAGAGGAAAACTGCAAAAAAAAAAAAAGAACATGTATGTGGTTGAAATGGACTTTATTTTCTATTTCAGTTTTAATCCATACTTGAATTGGTAAAAAAAAAATATGTTTTTGTAATTACTTCTCTGAAAAGTGGAGCAGTTCTTTTACTTCCTTAGAGAAATATGCTGAATCTTCAGCTTCAGAGATTTGAAGCTGGTAGTTACAGGTAATCTGTTTTAGCTAGTAACTTTCGTAACTAATTAGTTAATTAAATAGTTGAGTTTCTGTGCAAATTTTGCTTACAGTTAACTTTGGAAAAAGAATAAATCTAGACATAATATAAAGGTTATGTTAATTCAACCCATCAGAGTTTACTTAGTTAGGAACCATCATTCCTTAGTTTTGTAGTTTTGGTTTGGTTTTGTTTTGTTTTTTTTTTTTTTTTTTTGCTTGTTTGTTAGTAAGAACGATTTGAAAGAAGTACCACATAGTTTATGTGTTTTAAAATAGATCAAACTTTTCTTATATTTAGGTGTAAAAACTCAAAGCTGTCAAAAATAACAGGTAATTTTGAAGTTTGGTAGTTGCCTTTACGTTCGCTATAGTTGCTTTTGCTAAGTATCCTGGGTTCCTGTTTTCCACAAATTGGGGTAGATGCTAAAATCACTAAACAGTTTTTAAAAAGTTTGGCCTTTGTTTTTTAACTGATTCATTGCAGCTTCTTCCCAAGCCTTAATAGTTTTTGCTTTAAGTATATTACAGTTGGTCTTAAAAAAAAACAAACCTGAAGACCCCAAACCACAAAAAATTCCCTTCCATTAAGGATCTGCTTTATATTTCATGCTGGCATTAGCCTGGTAGTATCACAGGGATGCCCGGACTTAAACTTGTGTATGGAACAGCCAAAAGAGGACTTCTCTTGCTACAGGAGAGCTGGGCAACTGCCTCTGAACTCTCCTTGTGCAAAAATTGCTTTCTCTAACACAGTGGAAGGAGGCATCCACCATTTGTTGGATACACAGGAGCTGAAAGTTGCAGAGAAAAAATTCTGGTGGTACAGAGACAGAAAATTATGCTCCTTTTTGAAACGTTTGTGTCTGATTTGTTTTAAAGGTCAGGGCTGAAAGGCAGAAGCAAACCCTGACACTGCCAGTGCGTATGCATAAGGAAGAGTAGTTCAATTGCATGTAATTATGCTTTCTCTTCTGCAGAGAGTGTGGCTGTCATTTTTTCTTTCTTCTCTCCCTGTTCTGCTTTTTATGCCAGCATGTGTTTTTCTGTCTCTGTCTCCACTCAGAGTTCTTTAAATCTTTGAAGTGTGTAATAAGACTCAATTAAGAAAAAATTGTTCTAAACTATGTGTCAGCAAAAGGTTTATGAGCACAGGTGGCCTGAGAGAGGAGTGCTGTAAGGTTACAGCTGTGTAAAATTCAGATGGGTGTAGGAGTGTTCCCCGGCCTGGAAGAAGATGGTCTATGATGGTCATGTTTGGTGGTGTGATACTGGGAAATGATAGCCTTCTCCACAGATATCTTCCAGGCATGACTCAGTCCCTAGTGCAGGCAGCCACTACTCTTGAGAAATGGCTTTTATGCACCCTGTTTTGGAGACTAGAATTATTCATTACCACAAATGTGTTATTCTGTCTGAGCTTGTTTTTGCACCCAGGAGCACTTTTTGGGCACATCTAATGCATTAATTTAAGAGTAGCCTTCGTTTTTCTGATGATGAAACTGTGCTATGTGACCTCAGCATTTATTCAGCATCAGGGAAATCTGCAGGTTGGTCCAGAAATCCCGTGAGTGTTTTCACTGTGGGGAAGATTAAGACTCACTTTTTATTTGCGTGAGCACATCTTCTCAGTCAGAATTTCTCTGCAAACTTTTTTAGTCCCTTGCTTGGGTAAATTTGCTCTACAGAATTGCTGTTGTTTATTTCAAGGTGAATTTCTGGATTGTTTGTTTTGTGAAGAGAAATGGAGGAGTTTGGAACTGGGAAAGAGGAAATAGAAGAGTTTGGAACTGACTTGGCACTTGTTAAATTGATATGCCCTGGTGGGTGAACACATAGTGGTGACCATTGGGGAAAAAAGTGATAGTAGCTTGGTGGCATCTCTGGGAATACTGCACAGGCTGTGGGAACAGTGACAGGATGAGGAGGAGATCAAGTAACTGTCATGGAATTTCAAGGGGGCATATGCTCCTCCCGCTACTCCTCTTGCCTAAATGCAGTAAGGCTCAGAGGGCTATAGAAACTCATTTGCTGATCAGATAAAGTGGTTCCCTGCTTTTAATACACCCTCTTTGTGTGTGTTTGAAATACAGCAGGGACATTTTCTTTTTTTCCTGTAGCCCCACTGAATAGGCTGGCTTAATCTCAGAGTGAGGCAGGGCCAGGTGGTTTCCTTGCTCTGCTGTGCCTCTTGCTGGGTTCAGTGGGAACCTGGTGTTGTTAGTATGCACTCTGTGTGCCTGTGTTCCTCAGAGGACAAAATGTGGGCTAGGCAGCAAGAATGGAGGAGCTGGGATTTTTATGTACTAAGGATGGTATTACATAACTTGAAACAGCATTATTGGAATACCTCTGTGTTGTTTCAGTAGATCAGTACTTAATATTTGAATGAAACTTTAAGGTTTATAAATGGTTACTTGTGTGTCTTGGCAATGCTTTACGTTTGTTCCCCAATTACTAAACTCAGAAGAGTGTTTTGTAGAAAGTTCACATAAGTTATTTCTTCCCTTAAAAGTGGAAGAAAAGGAACTTTCATCTGAATTCACTGAGCTTAGCTCTGAGAATTCAAAAGGCTTTGGAAACTGGCTGAAGCTCTTGGTACTGAGTTGAGTAATATCCCTTTGAATATTTACTTTAATCAAGCCTATTTAGAGATTCCTTACACCCTGTCCTTATTTTTGTTGGTTTCCAGTACTAGATCAAATGACCAATGAAATATAAAGCTGTTTTCTTAAAAATAGGTTCTTCTGGAGTTGTTAGTGGTATTGCTGTAGCTGGATTTTATGTTATTTTAGCACAGAATAGGTATTTCTTTGTTTCTGTGTATGAAAGATAAGTCTAAGTTTTTATTTTCTGAGAAGGTGAATGAAGTATCAAAGTGCACAATGATTTAGAAACCATGCAGTGGTTGAGAATTAATTATAAACAACTGATTGAGCAAACCATGTCTCTTAGGCTGATGTAGAAAGGAGAAAGACATTCAGCTGAAGGAAATCACCTTTCCAACTAAAATATCCATAACTCATGTTGTTTTTTTTCCCCATGTGTTTTTTCAGAATGGAAGTAGTATTTTGGTCAGGGGCCAGTGAAGGTCTGCATTTGGTGATACTTTTACTAAGAAATTTGGCTCTTCTGCGAAAGAATAGTGGGGATAAGAAGCTTTAGATATTTATATAGAAGGAGTTTCCATGTCTAGAGAATACAACTGTTTAACCCAAAAGAAATGTTTATTCAACAGCTTGTCACCTGCTTCTGTCAAAATGGTCATTCAAATTCCTTTGGAAATTCTGGCAGGTTTAAGATTTGGAAATTCTGGCAGGTTAAAAATTGGCAGGTTAAACCACCTTGGGTGGTTTCCCTTTTACCAGTTTTAGTCTCCTAGACTCTATACTTGAGCTGATCATGGGTGGATGAAATAATTTCCTTTCCATTTCTAGTCCTATTTCATCTAATGTTCCTTATTCTTTATAATGAATATATGTAATGACTTTGTATATGCATGTGCTCTGTCAGAAGTTAAGCATGAATAAATTAATTTGAAAGTAGTTTCTCTGTGCTCTGCATATGCAATTCAGTGCCACAGGATTATGCCTGCAGTTACAGAACTCTGGACTGAGGACACAATTTTCAAAGCTAATATACAGCAAGAGGACTCTGGCTTCTCCATCCCAACTAGTTAGAGTGTGCTGTAGATAACTGCAAACTTTGGCTCTAGAAAGCATGTTGTCTGCAAGCCACGCTTCAACAGTTGCACTCTGGAGTGGCTTGATAAATAGTGGAGTGTTTTTACAGGAAATGTCCCAATCTGAGTTATGAGGCCATTCATATGGGTAAATTGCAAGGGAATGTACACAGTGCTGTTAACTTGTCTGTTATTAATTTCCTCTTTTTTAACATGTGTGCACAGTGTGTATATAAATATATATACATACATACGCATAGATGTATGTATTCCCAAAGCAGGGAAAAGGAAAAGCTGGAGGAACCTGAAGGGGTCCTACAGTCAGCTGCCTGAGCCAGGGCTGGGGGGCTGCCAGGTCCGCTGGTGTTCGGAGCCTGGAATATGTCAGGGCTCAGAAAGCTTTAACAGTTGACTCTTTTATGTGATTTGCTGTGTTGTTTCCTAATGCTGCATACTCTGTGATGAAAACAAAACCCCAAAATTTTCATTAATGATACTTCACTGCAGTCAGAAAGTTAGATGGACTTTTTCTCATGGCTGTGGCTAAAGAAACTGCAACAAACGTGTTTCAGAGGGCATGCGTAAGTAGCTTTGTTATGCATGGCTGTACTTTGGCTAGCCACCCAAATGACAATTTCTGGAAAAGCCAACTGAGTATTACTTGCCTAATAATTATAAAGTCCACATTTAAGTCTCTCATTTCAGCAGTAATGCCATACTCAGGCAATTGCAGTTGAAGGAAACACATAAATGGGCTTTGTAGGAGCCCATTCTCCTCATGGTGAATCTGTGTCTGAGTTTTTCTTTATAAATGTAACGGTGTCACTGTGTGTCATGGAGACAAAAATAATGAAAGATCCACATATAAAGCAATAATTATGCATTATTCTGGTTTTAAGTAGGCTTCCCCTTCATGAACATTGCCCTTGTCAGCAATGCCAAACCAAACATTCCTTTCTATCTCCCCCTACCCCCCCCACTTTAACTCTCCAGAAGAGTTTACAGTTGAAGGGGAAAATGTAATTTTCTCTTCTTTATTTGGAATTAACATTGTTTAGGAAAAATTTTAAGAAAGTAAATGGACTTTCTGGACAGTGCTGACATTTTTGTCTTTTATCAGTATGACCTTATTCTGAAAGTTCTGTGATTTTCTTCTACATTGAGGTCTGAAGTTACTTCGTAAATACGCAGTGAATCCAAACATATTACAAGTACTTTACAGAAGAGTTATGGCAGCCTGATGGGAGTTGATGCATACTAGTTTCTCAGGTGTTAGCCAAATTGGAAGAAAAACAGCAGTGCTTTAAAAGATATGCACATGAGAAAATAAATTTGTGATTTTAATTTGGTGCAGAGCAGCATTTTGTGATAAGTCTAAGTTTGTTGTGGGTTTTTTTTTTGGTTGTTTTTGTTTGGTTTGTTTTGTTTTTTTTTTTGTTTTGTTTTGTTTTTCAGGGCGGGGGGGGGCTTTCAGAAACGTGTTTAAGTGCAGAAAGGAAACACCCCTGAAACATCTGACTTTGAATAGCACTTTTCTGTATTTATACTCTTGAAAAGCATTGGGCTGTTCTGTACTCTTGAAGTATTTGCTTTTGGATGCGCCTTATCTCTGTCAAGTTGTCAAGGTTTACATTGCCTACTAGTTATGTGAGTAGAGGAAGGTGTCATTCCCTATCTCACTGCCTTGACTTTGGCCCTACACAGAGTTAAAATACATACAAATTTCATTCTTCCAATAGATAATAACTTTTTACTGACCTTAAATATAAAGAGGGCTATAAAATTTTAAAATGTTTGAAATGAAACGAGCCCCAGGAAAACCTTCATTATTATCATAGTCCTGTGATTTCAATAGAAACTACTCTGCATAATAGATGCAGCCTGATGTCCTTACTAAGCGGATGGCAAGGTTGTTTCCTTTCTTCTGAGGAGTAAGTGTGACAAAGTTAGTGAACTTTAGTTGGGTGTCAAGAAGTTTCCTGAAACAGAAATGAAAAATACAGAAAGGAAGTGTCAGCGGGTGAAATGCCTGCAGACACGGTAAGATTGTTTCTACTATTGTTAGATCCAATTCTTTTGACATATTGGAATTCATTGATATGTTATCCATCACTGTAATATTTATTCAGCACACAGGACTGGTTTCCAATTAATTTAAGGCTTTGCATATTATAGTTTATTTTCACTGTTGTTTGACTTGTTTGCTCTAATTGGATTCCTTGGGCTCCAACAACAGCTTTGCTTCCTCGCAGCCTGTTTTGATTTTATTTCTTCCACTACTTGAGCCTATGGTGAAATGCTGCATTTTCCCATCAGCGGTGTTCTCCCAGATGATGTTTAGTGATACCCCAAGCACAGGCATCGAGTAAAAAGAGAAATGTGTCTTTTTAAGTGCCACACAACCACTCTAATAAGAAATACAATTTGGAGGAGGCTTACAGACCGTAAAAGCAGGCACCAGGGGCTCTTTACTATATATGCCAGATGCAAGTCTGGAGGATTTTTTTTTGTTGTTTTGCTTGTTTTATCTTTTATAAGAGAGAAATGGGAATAAAAGGATGATAGCTGGGTTATTGCTCATTTGGTTGTTTGGTTCTTTTAATATCTGTGAGTGGAGTGGAACAGCAGCTGCAGTCCTTTAACCAGAAATCTTAAAACTGTAGTTGCTGAGCACCAAAGGCTTGAATATGAAAAAGACCAAAGGGGGACACAATGTGAAAAAGACTAGAGAGGGACTCTTTGCGTGTGTGTGTGTATCTCCCTGATTGTTTATTAGCCAAATCAGCATCTCTCCTAATTGTAGCAAAGTTCAGAGCTTTGAAAGGAATTTGAGTAATTCTGCGATAAACAATGCTGAAATTCTTTCCTCTGCAGTTTCCTTTTCTTAACCATGTGCACTGTAAAGCAATCTCTGATATTCAAGAAGTTTGACAGGTTCACATCCAGCTCTGGAATGTTTTGGAATTTTTTTTTTCTTCATTTATTAAGCCAGAAATTTTGGCCCAGTGGTGAGGTTTAAGCTCTTCAGCTCACTAGAATGAAATCATAGAATGGCTTTGGTTGGAAGAGATCTTAAAGATCAACTTGTTCAAACCTCCCTGCCCTTCCACAAGACCAGATTGCTCAGAGCTCCATCTAACCTGGCTTAAACACTTCCAGGGATGGGGCATTCACCACTTTTCAGGGCAACTCCTTCCAGTGCCTCACCACCCACAGTAATATATTGATCTAAACCTATTCCCTTTCAGTTTGAAGTCATTCTCTCTTGTCCTGTCACTACAAGCTCTTGTAAAAAAATCCCTCTTCAGCTTCCTTCAGCTTTCTCTGAAGGGAATAGGTTCCCTTCATGTACTGGAAGGCCACAATCAGGTGACCCTGAAGCCTTCTCTTCTCCAGGCTGAACAACCCCAATTGTCTCAGCCTTTCCTCCTAGGGGAGGTGCTCCATCCCTCTAATCAACTTGATGGCCCTCATCTGGACTTTCTTCAACAAAATACAAGAACTAATGCATTTGTAGTTGTATTTCTCTTGAGAAGAATGCAAGAAGAGAGGATGCCAGTGACCAGTCAAAACACCTAACGTAGATTAAAAAAAAATACTTTAAACTAATTTTTTCCCACAAAGTCTGAACAGTTACCTGGAGTGGGCAGCTGGAAGGGTGAATGGTGAACAAGAGAAATGCAGCTGTAAACTCAACATTCAGAGACTGTATTTAGGATGACATGGTAAAATGACTGCAAATTCTGATATGTCAAAGAATTTGTTGAGGGGAAAGTCAGATATTCTTTTCTGGCAACTTTCAGGGTTCTGGCCATGGGTTTTACTGTTATCACAATGTGAGGACTTGTACCCTAAAATCCTATAGTCTCTTGATGCTGTAGATGGTATATGTGCATAGTGCTTTTTGTGCTGTTTCTGCACTTGGTATATGCATTACTGAAGAGTCACAAATTAATGGTGCTGGAAATAAGCTCTTGCAATAAAGAAAGTGTTGAACTGTGCATTCTTGACTGGGTTGAGGCATTTGGTTTATTTTTAAATACTTTTTTTTCAAATTCAGTTTTCTTTGTGTGGCCCTAATTAGCACTTAACAGTAGTAGTATTATCTAAAAAATGAAATCAGAAAGCAACGTAAGGAAAGCTCAGTGAAAAGATTTTATTTCTATCTTTCTAAGTGTCAATAAAGAAAACTATGCTGTTGGTTGGTTTTTGCAGAGTAACTACATGTAATGCATTACATGGGGCTCTTAATTTGCTCAGAAAATGCTTTGCTTAGAATACATTGTGTGCTTCACAGTACGCTTGTTGAGCAGCAGATTTGAGTAGATGACAGTATTTTGTGATAACGATAGCTGTTCTTGGCAGCTATGACTTGCTACTGCTGTACTCACAATGGTCTGTGCTGAGACTTGCCCCTAAGTCCCTAGATATCTCGGGACTGCCGCGCTCATACTGCTTTTCCTCGGTTTTCTTCGGTGTATGTCAGGCATGTCCTGTGCTGAGCCACTTCACCTAAGTCTGACTGTTTTCTCAAGCTTAGATTCAAATGGAAGTGTCTGAAATGACAGACCTTCCATGTGTAAGTGAAGCATAATCTTTTGATGGAATTTTTTCCTTTGCACATATGGGGTTTTTTAACTTTAATGAAGATCTGGAAGACCTGCTGAGATTAACTGCACTGTACAAAGGCATGAGAGAAGCAATATGTGTATATAATTTGAAAAATGCCCAATGCTTTACAAAATAATTCTGTTCATTCTGGTTGTAGGGAGGTTTGAAATAAGCAAAAGGTGGAATAGCGGTTTAGCCCAAATCCAGACTCGAGTGATAAGCACAACAATTCAGAAGGGTTTTTGCCCTCTCCTGACACGCTGACCGGGAGGGAGAGGCGGGTTCTGCTGCAAGCACTGAGTGAGTTTTGTCTTCCCGTGGAGCAGCGAGTGCCACCTGCGGGAGCTCTGCTGGAACCGGTGCCTCACGGCTGCGAGGGGCAGCATCCCGGGAAAGCGCTGTCACGGCTTCCCAACGCCACACAGGGAGGAGCTGGCTTCTTTTCTGTCACCTTTCTGTAGCGCAGCGTGACTGCTTGTCGTCTGGAGAAAAACTGCGTGTACGCAAGAGAACATGCTAAAAATATTTTAAAAAATACTCAGTAATGGATCATTTTTACAGAAAGAGAAATAGCAATGGTTGATTATACTAAGGAATTTCCTACGAACTGCACTGAGATGACTTGAGTTTGAAAGACAGCACTTCTGCTGAGCTGAGAAACTACTGTGATCAGCACAGAGTTAATACGTACATGCAGGAAATACATGCATTTCACCAATTAAAGCAGATGTCTTTCTGCTTAGGCTTTGAGCATATGCTTCACAAGCATATTTGGGGAGTGTCAGTCAAGGTTTTGATCCCTCTTCCTGCTCCCACAAGACCCTGTGGGGAGTTTTCCTCTTTGTTTCACTTGGCCTAGAAGCAGTGTATGCCGTTTTAAGGAGGAGCCTTGCAATGTGGTTGGACACAGACCAAACTTCGAGTATGGCTCATCTTTTCAAGAAGTTATAGACAAAAGTTTGAAGGAGAAAATATTGTGTCACATTCCCTTCTAGACCCCATATCCGGTGTTACTTTGTAAAAAATATGCTATCTTGACTTGCAGACTGAAACATAGTGATTAGCTGCTGAACTTGATCTTTTAGTGGGTTTGGAAAACCCTGACCAAGACCTTGGAATAGCACTGGGAGTAGATTCAGAACTATTGGAGAGATGGGAGGAGGGAGAACACATACGCACAGCAGTTAAACCACAGAGGAGCCAGACTGCTCATTCCTTACATTAGAACATTTGTGATGTTTTTCATATTGAAACATGGTGAAATACAGTAAACCAGAATGAGAGTGACAAAGGGATTCTGTGATTTGGTCTTCGCCTGCTGGCAAAAAGTTAAGTATTTTGGATTGGAGCTGCAGTATGGATGATTAGCTCCAGAAACTAGGCAGAGGATGCTGTAGATTAAATAAGTTTTGAAGAAGTGGGCAGGAGAGAAAGTGCTGTTACTGTGAATTTCATCAGTGGGCAAATGTCTAAAGGGGGTTTTGCTCCTTGCCAATATAGATCAGAGGGTCTTGTTTGGATCTAGCTCATCTCTTGCTGCATTTGTCTCAAGTGTCACAGTAGCTGCCTTTCTGTGGAAAAGAAAGTGAAAGGATGACCTGGTTTGGGAATATCAGCAAAATGTGTAGCATCTTACCAAAGAAACCCACTAAATCTAAACCCCAAGCTCCAGCAAAACCCCTCAAAGCTGGAACATTTTGGTATGTGTTGATGTGCAGGGGGGAAAAGACTGGAAGATTTTGTGGGACATTGTTGTAGAAGGGAAGCTGTAACTCACTCCCACATCCAGAATCCTTCTGGAAGGGAATGAAAGGAACCATTAGAATTCTGTGCAATTTTGAAGGAATAACTACAAACTTGAAATAACACTTGAATCTTAAACAGGTACTGCCATATTACTTAGGAAGGCTGAGTGGTGGCAGTGGACAGGAGCAGAAATGAGGGCTTGGTTTATGTCCTCATAACTGTTGTCCCTTAGGTCAGTGTTACTTAGGGTTTTCTTCAGTGTCACTTCTTGGTTCATGTGAAAGAACTGTGTTAGTGTTAGCATATAAACTTATTTTTATGGTTTATGTGACCTGGGATCAAAGCTATTCTCGTGGGGTTCAGAGCAGCAATGCATCTGCTCCAGAGGGGATTTTTTAGGCAAACAAATGCCAAAAACTAGATCAGGGACAGATGTCCTTATTCTCTAAAAAAGATAATATGCAGTGTTTAACAATCAAATGTCAAACTCTGAATGTGTTGATGTGAGTATGAATTTTACCATAGTTTGGAGTTCATCCTGAAACCTGAGAATGTGAGAGCTGGTTTGGGGGTTCTGTAGGTTGTTTTGCATTCAGAAGTGCAACATCCAGTACCATTCATCCAAGAAGGGTGGCTGTCTGTGCAGGCTGTCTTTGGGCATTCCATTGTCGTTATTAGTTTAGAAAACATTTCATGTCAAAAAACCTACTAATATCTATTCTATTTTATTTCTATCCCTCTTGCATTTTTTTTTAATTGCAGGAGGAAGAATTCATCTAGATACTGTTGAAAAGTAAACCAGGTAGCTTTTCTGTTACCAGCACTGTATGTAATATAGAATTTCAGGACTTCAGTTGTTTTACACGTTGATGTGTGTATAAAGCACTGACTGTTTAATCTGTAAAACACTGCATTTAAAATTTAAATAAAGTATTGTAAGAGAACATGTATTTTGATTGGGAATAAGGTGATCACAGCAGACTCTTACATTAATGCTGATTGTGCCTATGGAAGATGGGGGAGAAGTGCAGTGTCTGTCATTGAAAAGTGACTGTATGTAGCAAGTTTTTGAAGAAATCCAACCAAGCTTTATAAATATGATCACTTTCATCTATTTGGAACAGATGTAGACTAGGGGCCAGGGGCCAGACACAAAGGAGGAGGTTCAGAATAGGTTTTGGTTAGCAATGATCATTGCTCAACATAAATACATAGTTGGGCTCCATAGTTACATCTGCAAACACTCCTGTGATGAACAATAGTCTCTTTCAAGTGCCTTGATGCTTTTTTGAGAATATAGCAATAAATTGCTGAAAGAACAAAAGTAGAACAGAAATCTTCTCTCCAGTGAAAATTTGTCCATGAAACTTTAAAAGTGAAAATTGTGATACTTCGATTAACAGTGATTTTGAATAGTTGGAAACCCTTGCTGATGGTTTTCTTTTTTATTAATTTTTTTTGCAAAGTACAGTTAATTAAAGAGACAATATATTTGTCTGTGAAACAAAAGTAATTCATATTTTGTGTAAGCATGCTTTTTTATAAGTATTTATAGCCACCCATGTGCTATAAATTTGAATGTTTTACTAATTCAACTACAGCATACTATTGGTTTAGATGCTGTGTTTAAAGGATCTTATATTTTTCATAATGCTAAAGCTGATTTGCAGTTTTTAGCAGCTCAGGATTTTTTAAAGGCAAATCAATCTACTGGAAGGAACAAAAAATTTCTTGAACCAGGACCTCCCAGTATGCCTGTTTGGGTGGCCCTAGCTGATTATGGCCCATGAAAATGCGTGGTCATACATCTGACTGGTTTTGGTTGCTGTTAAAGAGTTTTGCTTAACTGAGAAATGTAAACAGTATAACTGTGTTTATTCATAAATTATCAATGCATATGTATTTCAAGTTCTCTTACTAGGATTTCTGTTAAAAAGTGCTGTAAGCAGTAGGTTGTAGTTTTGACTGAGGAATTAAAAAATACAAGGTATCTCATGGTCTACTAGAATAGCTGAGCCTGATATTCAAAGACAATTAAAATTATTTCAATAATTACATTGAAAGAGTATTTGGAAGGGTCTTTTATAAGGTGCTTAAAAATATATGGAATGCTTTTATAAAGTGCTTAAAACTTTGGGATACTACTACTAATAAGATTGTCTGGATAAGTGGAAGTTATTTGTATAGGAAGTGAGAAAACATTATTTCCTTTTACATTTGCTAGCAAACTTGTACCTCAAATACTGCTTTTCTACTGGATTTTACTTGAGTCCAACTTGGTCTTACTGCAGAGAGAGAGAGAGAGAGAGAGAGAGAAAGAGATTTAGTTTCCTCGTCTGATGAATAGTTTTTGTCAGAGAAATTCTTCCTACATTAAAAGGAGGAACTTTATAAATAAAGGAATGCTCAATATTGACTTCTGTTTTTTGAGTAATTCAAAAGTTGGTGTGTTACAGAAAACAACAGCACAGTTCTGTATTTATTTTTTTAAGCTTTTTTGGTATATTCTGCAATTTTTAGCAATAGCATTGAACTGGTTTGCATTAATGAGACAGAAAGGGGGAAAGGTACTTTTTAAAATAAATAGATTTGTGTACTTTTTAAAGAAGTCATAAAATACTGTTCTGTACCACATTACTGGACATTAATGTTTTCATCTGACAGTGAATTGGAAAAGTGTTGAAGACTGTATCATGTTTGCACCTGCTTGTACTATTCTGGTACAACTGATCTTCTGTAAACTTTAGAAAAAACAGCAACAAATTTCAGACAGTTTCATTACTGAAAACCATTACAGACAGTTACAAGAATATTTAGGGAGAAAAATTCTTCATTGGAAGGGTTTTTCAAGCATTGAAACAGGCTGGCCAGGGAAGAGGTGAAAACACCATCTGTGGAGATATTTAAAAGACACGTAGATGTGGCACTTAGGGACATGGTCTAGGGGTTGACAGTGGACAGTGTTAGTTTAACAGCTGGACTCAGGGATCTTGGAGATCTGAGAGTTTCTAAACATTGCTCTGAAGATGCACTTTTCTAGGCACAGAGGCTGACTTTGTTTTAACTGGTTGTAACTATGTTAAGCTGCTCTTGCTGTCACATTTTGTAATGCAGAGCTGCTAAATTGGTAAGTCTGTAGAAAACCATTAGTGGGACCATAGTTTTTTTTTATTGACATGGATTATCCAGGTGAGCTCTTGAAACAGAGGTGTAGCTGTGGCAGGTCTGAACCTGTTCAGTAAATACCTTGGTTTGTGTGCAGTAATTGGATGATCCAGATTTCAAGTTGCTATTCCATTATTAAAAATGACAAGGTCATTCAACACCCCTTTGAATCCCACTTGGTTTTATACTGGGAATGATAGGTCATGCTCCATAGCACAAGATAAGCACAGGAGCTCCATTAAATTTGGATAAATTACTTTTGGGGCGTGTCTTACTTGCAGGAAATTGTTTTCTGGTTTAGAGTTTTGATAACAGAAAAGCAAGGCTATCACTTCCTTTGAAGGCCTAGTAGAAAATCCTGGTCTACTTTAGACAAGATAAAGATTGACTTCTGTAAATAAAAATCATAGAAGAGATGAGAAAAAAAGTCTTTTTTCTTGCTTGTATTTAGCACCTCTACAAAATGCCAGTAAAGAAGCCCGAAATTATTTCTGAGACTGATTTTAATTTTTTTGTCATTAACATGTCAGTGAGTGACTCTGTGAGTATATTCATAGTGAAGTTTACTTAACATACCTATTTCTATGCAATTTATTTCCAATCAACCAAAACCAGAAAACAAATGTGGCTATCCATGTTTTTTCCATTTTAAACATATTGTTTCCTGCATAAGTGATAGAAAATGATTTATTTAAAATGTAAAACTTAAAGAAAACATTTTTTTAAAATTTAAAATCAGTCACAGAAAGTGAATTATGTGTTGATTACATTTCTTGTTTCAAATACATTGTGTGATTAACTGGTTCCTCTCAACTTTACTAATAAATCACTGGATAACTGGAATTTGATATATAAACCGGTGCAATGTTCAGAGAATATGTAGTGGATCATTGAAATCAGAGGGTTAGACATGAGCTTGCCGGGTTTCAGAATTAGTTGGAGTATTTATTCTAGCCAACTGCTTAGTGATGATAAGCATAGATAATTAAATTTGAGTAATCTGTTTGAAGAACAAATTAATTTTTAAATTGTCTTCTGGAGAGTGGGTTCTGTTTTACAGCAGATTTTTAAAGCAGTTTGGAAACCTCTAGGTGTTTATAGTTGTCTAAACCTCTGTTGTGGGTACACTTGTTTCTTCAGTTGGTGGCACTGTCCAGTTGTGGTTTAGGAGCTCACAAACCCAGACCTTCAGGTGGATAAGCATTACAGCTGTTAATTTAGCAGAGTTAGAGAAGATGTTTAGCTAGCTTACAGTCTTCAGTGTATGTACTGTTGTGTGGATGAAACATCTCTGTTAAGGACAAAGTAATTCCTGAGTGAGACATGGTGGATTTTATCTTGAGATGAACTGGCTGATGTAGAAAAATCATGTGTCATAGAATTCCCATCAGCTAAATAGAAATTAATTTCTACCCTAAGATGTGCTAGTAGATTGTAGCCTCATGTGTATTTAATGTTTCTAAGATTTTATATATTTGTGAATTAAATATGACAAATATACTTGCCCTGGATAACACACCCGAAATACTATTTTTTTGACTTAAACAGCTTAAGAAATCCCAAAAACATTTGTATAGTTTGGTTGTAATGTAAACCTAAGCTCTTTATTGTACACTGGGGCAGAAATTTTTTCATTTCATGTCTGAGGATAGGACTTGAAACAAGCTATATGAATTTGAAAGTAAAGTAATTTAAGAAGGAAGGAAAAAAGGGCTGTTTATTCGAGTTCAGTCTCAGTTGTACTGCAGGGTTATCCAGGGAGGTCTCCCATAACTCTGGATCTGATGGCTGTCTTGAAAACTGCATGCCAAATCATCTCTTTGCCTCAGTGTTGTTAGAAAGCAGACGACTCCTTCATTAGGAATTAAAGCTTTACTGTGAGTACTTCCAGTGCTGTGCACTCTGAACAGTGCTGTACAGACAGCACTGAGCTGTGTGAATTGTCAGCTGAGGTAAAGTTGCTGTCCTGTTTGGCACAGAAACTCCTTCAGAAAGAGATTCATCCTTGTTCTGATTTGTCTTGTCTTGGTGCATCCTCTCTGATCCTGAGGCTTTCACTATGTAAAATGGACTGTCAGCTTTGCTGGTGACAGGAAAATATTCAAAGGTGCTAGAAAGGAGGATACAAAAGCCAGTGTGTGGTAGCCACATGTTGACCATTGGCCAGTACCACAGCGGGTACATAAGGTTGCTGTAAGAGGAGATGTGTTCACTGCCTTCCTAAGAAGCCTTTTCTTCTCTGCCCACTGCTGTGCTGGAAGAAATACTGGTGCTCTACAGTGTAGTAAAGCTTTAAGTTAGTGGGATTTTCTGTTTGATGCAGGCTGATGTGACCCTCTGGATGGTCACTCCATGGTTACCTTCAGCAGTACCTGAGTGTAAGCAGCTCTTCCATCCCAGTTCATGGACCTCTCACTAGAAATTAACTGAGGCAGAAAAATGTATGAAATCAAAGAGAGAAGTTCACCAGATGTAATCAGTGCTTTCAGGTATGAGGGGGTCCTTTTGTGCCTGCCTACCTGGTAGTACATCGAACTGAATGGTATTGCAGTTAATCCCAAGAGAGTTTTGTCTGTTTACACTTCTTACATACAAACAGAGAAGCGATGAAAGCTGAAAACCCATCCTTCAAGGGGCCATGGAGCAGGGGAGTGCCTTACTGAAATCTGCTGGTTTTGATGGAGAACTCTTTCTTTGCTTTGTGTCCATTAGGTTTTAAGTCCGTGTCTGCAGAGATGCCAGATAAAACACCAGGTGCTACAGAGCCTGTGCCCAGAAGTGAAGGTTAGTAGTTTTATTCCATTTTTTTGAGTATTGGGGGAAAAAAAAGGCAGCACTGGGATTCTGTGAAGAATTTTTTGAAGTTAAAAACGGAATTTCCCTTACTGGCCTTAAATTTAAGGGAGAGCTGAAGTAGTATTATGTATACATGTTTATCTAGATAGCAGGAAATTTGTATACATGTTTATCTAGATAGCAGGAAATTTTCACTTCTCTTTGAGTAACCTCTCCATCCCTCCCTAACCCATCATCCGTTATAGTATTAAAATTGGAGAAACATTGGAGAAGATGTTTTGTCCCAGTTGCTAAAGAGATCTTATTAACTGAAGTCAGCTTTTTTGTATGGGATGCTTGAGTCTCACAGAACCAAAGCTGACATTTGAGATGCAGGTTGATTGATACAGGGGGGAATTGTCTATGTGATTTTCACTAAATCAGTGGAATCTTGAAATGTTTGGTCAGATCATTTTGTTTACTCTCAAGGTCTATTAATTTTAAATTCCCACATCTGAAGGTCTGGAACTTGGTTTCAGGGAAAATTTATTCTTTGAAAACCATTGTAACCCTGCTAATTTGATTCCTTCCCCAGAGTCAATGCTGGATGTGTCATTAAAATATTTTATAAAAATTTGTTATTTCATGTGAAGATTGTGAGGTGTTTCTGACAGTATTGTGTCAAAACTGTAGCATCTCTCCTATATCTTTGGCTTTCTAGTCTAGATCATTGCTGCCCTCACACAAGAACTATATTAATTAAAATGTGTGGTTTAGTTTGACTAAAGCTTACAGCTCAGGCTTGTTTATTCTATGCCTCAAAATAGACATCTCAAAATTCAGTTTTAAATATTTTCGTGGATTTTGAACCTCAGTTTTGGCATTTGAAAGGCATGGAGGAACATTCTGCAATAATAATTTCAAGAAGTGCATGGATAATAGTAGAGAAAGGCATTTCTCTTCATGTAAAGGGTATTAAATTATGCTTGACTGCAGAAGGCCTTTTCAAAATTTACTGTTACTGGGAGAACTCTCAACACAAGAGGAGAAGCAATTACAAGTAGTCTTTTCAAGACTGAGCTCTCTCTGATTCACAGGTTGTGTGTCATCCTTATGGATAAATACTTATGCTAAAAGCATTGGACTGAAGCAAAAACCTACAATAAAATAGAGCTAACAGAAATGATGAGATTATTCTGAATCTTCGTTTTCAAGTTGCAGCTATCATTGTATTTTGTTGCAACAAGAGCTCATGAAGTTACTTCAGAGTCTGTATAAAATATCCTTGCTCAGTTGGTTAGAGCAGGATGCTGATAATGCCAGGGTCAGCTTTGATCCCTGTGTGGGCCATTCACATAAGAGCTGGACTTGGTGATACTTGTGGGTCCCTTCCAACTCAGAATATTCAATGTGATTCTGTGTGTGTGCCTTAACAAGTGCAACATTTATTAAAACAAAACTTCGTTTAATCTGGATGGTTTGTTTTTAATCGCACTTTAAAAGCTAATTTTTAGATGTTAAAAAAAGGTGAGCTAATGAATAATAATGAATCTGCACTAGAGACCTGTTTTTATGTCTTGATGAAAATGCTCTACTATAGATAAAACATTCTAATGATACATAATCATGAGTGCTGAAAGTTAATGAGAGTTTGTGTTGGCTTATTGTAATAAATACATTCAAAGATGTTATGATAATGTTTACTGAAAAAAATGTTCAGACATATATGCCAGTGGTTGCTGCAGCATGGGTTTACAAGATAAACTTCCATAGTTAGTCTTTGATCATATACATCTCTATTTACTTAGCATTTCTGCAGCTAACTGGTATGTAGAAAAGTTTCTCTTGTACAACTGAGTTAGGATTGAGAAGTGGGTGTTTCATTTCTCATGATTAAAATACCACTGCTCCTTATGTGCATAAACATTTATGTGAACTTTTGCAATTATTTCCAGAAATCATATCATCTTATTACTACTTGGGTTGTTTTTTTTTTTCCAAAGAAATATTCTTGGTTATTGGTTAAAAGAAAATAAATAGGTGTATTTGTTGTTACAAATTTCTAGCAATTAACCTCTTTTATGTTCATCAGGGTCAAGTTGGGTTGAGCAAAGTGTTGGAAAGTAACTGATTATCTGGAAACTTTGAAAAAGACAGTGTTGTTTTAACCCTAGCAGTGCCCCTCCCTGCCCCTGACCCTCTGCTCCATATACTCCAGTTAAGCCCTGCAGCACAGGGGAGCAAACCATTGAGAAAGGAGTTTCCTGTAATTAAGTTACTGTAACTTAGTCCTTGACTGGAGGGTCCCCAGTGGGTGGGCAGACTGTTTGCTTTTCTGCCACCTCTTCTGTCAGACCTTTTAGAGTCAACAGTTGTATTTATAAATGTCAATGCTTGCTTTGTGCTATCAGGAGAAAAAACCCAGGACCGGGAGATTCGGTTGTTGCAAAGATGGAAGTGTGTGCATATCACACACGAAAAAATATTTTTCAAGAAGCTTGTCTAGCTATCAAGGAGTGGTAGACAAACAAATTAAAGCAAAAAACTCCTACCATGATCCACGTATAACTATTTCTTAACTGTTTTCCTTTGGCAAAGCTATTATATTCTATTTACAATGGATGCATTTAGAACAATGTACTATGTCAATACCAGGAAGTGGACTGAGTGCATTTCTGTTTTAGCTTGCAAAGGAATTAGCATTTGTTCGGCTTGTGTTTGCTGAAAAGTCTGAAACTTCTAGTATAGTTAACCACTGGAAATAAGGCTGTGACAGGAGTACCCCACCCACTGCACAAATTCCTGCTCTCTCCTTTAGAGAGGCCGCTGTGATTCATGGTGGCTGCTCATGATGGTATCTGGAGCTGAGGAGTTACTTATTTGCAAGAATGATTGTCAAATTCTTTCATTACAAATTATCTGTTCTATAGGATTAAAACTTTTTCTAGCTTTACAAAATTTTGATGGTACTGAGTATTTTTTCATAAAATACCAAGTGTTTCATCCTGTGGATAGTGGATTAATTTTTTGTCATGATACCTGTGAATAGTTGTTCATAACATAGCTAGGCTTGCTTCAAAGAAACCAGTTGAGGTCTGCCTTAGTATCTATTTGGAAGATTCACAGACTCAAAGTTTTTGGGATATCAGTCAAGCGTTGCTTTAGCAGTAGCTTTATGCAAAACACTTAGAAAATGTATATGGATGTGGGATCCTTTATTCAGTCTCTCCAGTCAGCTTGACTGGTTGTTTTTCTGTGCCTTAAAAGTAGGTATAATTGAAGAAGACTTGAGGAAGTTAAACTCCCACAAAGTCTTCTTCCTTTCTCCCTTCCCACACCAACTTTTTCATTAAGTAAGAGGCATAGCTTCCCACAGCTGGATCCTCTCTTACTGACTTCATGGTTCACACTTGCATCCTGAAGGAAACGAATGTTACACCTGGACTTTATAAATAGCCACTGGCAAATCCCTGTGGACAACCAACTTATGTCATTGTAAAATATCCTACTGCAACAAGCAGTGCTTTTCCTTGCATTGTGTACCTGATGGCACTAGTGGGAGCCTGCCAGCTGTTTCTGTTGCTGTGATAAATCTCGTGTTTTGTAACTCCTCTGACATAGGTTTGTTTGCTATTTCTGCTGTAATGTGCAACACTGCACAGGAAAAACATGCAAGCACGGCCCATTGGATCATACACTTCAAATGCAGTGAAGAAAATAGCATGAGTAGTCCTACATCCAAATTTTGCTAAGGGTGATTCTTTCATGGCAGGAATGCCAGGATATATATGGTCATATGGGTTAGTAAGTGCTGTGTGCTGCCTTTTGTCCCAGTGCTGTGTGGTCTTTCAGTGCATCATGTTCATGGAGAAAGTTGTTGTTACACTTTATTATTACTACATGCCCTTTAAAGAAACACAGAAGTAGATGGGAAAATGAAGCATCTTATCTAAAGCTTTTTCAGAGCTTATGTGCATGAGAAGTTATAGGCAACTATGGTGATAGTGCACTTGTAGGCTCAATGGAACATCACTGTGTTGCTGAGATGGGCACCAAAAAAAAAAAAAAAAATCTGTGTGCTACACTGAGTGGATGAGATGGAACATAAAAGGCCTTGGCAATTTATGCAGAAGGTGGTGGACATTGTGGACTTCCCTGCAAAAGGATATTGTGAATTTTGAAAAATCATGAGTTGAAGGGGAGACCAGAGAAGACAGCTCCAAATAAATAAGCCACTCTAAACTAAGGAAAGGCATTTAGCTGAAAATGGTTGGAAGCTAGAAAAATGATGGGGAAAACATAGTACATGGTTTTTATATTCTCACAATCTATCCCCAGTAATTTAATCTTCCTGTGCCAGGTTATTATTCCTTAGTTACTATTCATAACCTCATTTTGCAGCAGCTTTTAATGCCCCCAAAATCATGTCTTGATGGAGGAGGGTCTCTGTATAAAGACAATATCTGAAAATCTTAACCCTAGTGTTTATAAAAGGAGGTGATGAAGCCTAAAGTAGATTTGAAATCTGATTGGAAATGGGAGAAATGCAGAGTGAAAGGGTGATAAAATTGGATATTTTCTTTCTGACTCCTTGCTAAATTGTTGGCTTCTCTATGCACACTGAAGAGGGGTGGCACATCTTCCTTTGGAAAAGGAATTGTAGGCTGTTGTCAGAAGGCATACTGACTCTTGTCATTACTCTTGACACTTGGGCGAGCCTCCAGTCAGCAGAAGTTGAGCCCTCAGCCGAATCAAGCTGGCTGCTTTGCTGCAGCCAGTCTGTGTGCAGCTCCTGTGCTGTGCAGCACAGCTCATGCTCTCTGCTACTGCTTGGGGCATCAAACCACAGCCTTGAAGCAACTGGCTCTTTTCCTCAAAGCACTTTGATGAACTGCCTTAGTCACTGAGCTGCTCTGGCTGGGTCCCTCTTCCTTTCTCAATTGCTGACAGGATGAAACTGGACGGGCTTCTAAACCTGCTCAGCTCAGTGAGGAGGAGGAGGAGGTGGTGGCTGTCTTGATCGAGGGCAGTGAAGGGCAGCGAGGGGACGTTGTGCACTGTAGACTGTTCTGGACGTTGTGAAAAGTTTGAGTACGGTAAAGCCTGCTCCTCATCAGAAGTGAAGATGCAGTTGCTGCAATGTAATGGTGATTAAGTCACTGATTACAAAGGTTGGGCCATTAACAAGTAGAATAACTTGTTCTTCAAATGCCAAGCACTTTCCCTGGTGTCCTGACTGGCTGGTATCCTGCCAAAGATCAGTGTTCCAGTCATCTGCGAATTATAAAAAGTTTATGTGGCCTGAACTGCTTAAACTTGAGGTTTGGAAAACTATGAAAAGGGGGATTTTATATCAGTGATCCCATTTTCAAATAATTACTTTTGTTTTTCTGTTTCAGTGGTTTAACTAATTCTTAGTTAAACAATTAAGAAGTGTAGCTCTTGACTTTGAAGCATTTTTTGCTTTTGTATCAATAAATTACACACAATGTAAAATTATGTGTATAATATTTCACACATAATGTGCACAGATTAAATAACCAATTTGGGGTAATTAGAAATAGAGAGGCTAAATGTGGCTTTCATGAAGCAGTCAAATGTGATGCATCTTGATGAAAACCAGCAAGTTTCTTTAAAGCCCTTCTGAATCCTAATGTTATTAGTCTATTTCTAAATTGATCTTTCAAAGTGAGAGAAATTTAATACAATTCAAACATTTCTGGAGGAGCAAAGGTCCCTTGCTAGAGAAAAGAAAGAAGTGGCATACTAGTTTTCTGTGTTATTGAAGTATAAAAAATAATTTTCCTATCAGGAATAGTAAAAAGTGTCTAATTATTGAATTTATTAATTATTTTGACCTTAGCTGTATATAAAATGCTTGAAAAAAAGATTGGCTGAACACTCCTTCAGAAACAGTCTTGTTTAATTTTTGTGTTATGTTTAGCATCTGTCTTGCTTACCACCTCAAAACATGCTGCTGATCCTAAAAAAAGCTCTTGCAGGTTTAAATTATCTTTTGCTGTTTAAAAATAATTTGAGTACCATAATAGTTTTTGCAGAAGGCCCCAACCAGAAGTTGCGCTCTAATACTGGAGTCTTAGCTGTGTGTGACCTGGAGTAAAAGTGTAAATGTACTATTCTGTGATTAGAAATGTTAGCAGAATGCTTTGCATCTGCTCTTTCTAGATTGGGATGGATAACCATTGCTTCTCTTGAGATTTCTTTATGGGAAGACTTTGTCACCAAACACAACAGTTATTGTTGTTAAAGCAGCTTCTAGGTGTTAAATTGCTGTTTTGCAATAATTGGAACAGCCTAAAAAGACAGTTATAATGAAAACTGCCCTGTTAGAAATGCTGATTTAAAGTAGTTTCCTTTGCCAGTTTCAAAATGGCTTGTTTGGGGTTTTTCTCTAGTGGTAGTGTTGGTGATTTGAGGTATTTTTCTTTACTGTCATATATTCCATGTTATTGTGTGGAAACACAATCCAGATTGCTGGCAACTACACAGGGTTAATCTACAGAAAATAAGTCATAGTAACAGTTAATCTTTCAACAGTTTCTTAAATGTAAATCAGCTTTCATCCCAACAACTGTGCTTTGCGTGACACCCTCCCCACCCCCCCAGGGATTTCTGATATTTTTTGTCTTGCTGCTTTATTCAAGTGACAAGCCAGAAATCTGCTTTTAGATTCATTGATTTCACCTCCTCCCCAGCCATATTTCTTCCAAAACAACTTACAGGACATGGAAGGATAAGAGACAAAAATGGATTATTTGCTACCAGTTAAAGTGGGCTGCAACTCTTAAGATAAATGAGAATGTCAAGGTTACATTCTTTCATCTTTTGCTGACCATATCCTTAAAACCAGAAGATCCAAAGTAGTAAAAGTAAAGATACATTTTGCTGTTTGAGTTGCAGCAGCACAGGTACCTCCCAGTTATTGACCATTTGATTCTGAAGAATCTTGACAGGTGCTATATAGTTACCAAATGTACGCCTGCTAATAGTAAGTATCACTATTTTTTTTTTATTTATTTACCCAGTTATATGTCTAGCAGTAATTTCAAACTATGCCACGGGCATTAGAAATGGGCTAAGAGGCCTCAATATCCTAAGTTTAAACTTGAGAGATTAATGTATACAGAGGACAGCTTAGTTGTTGTATTGCTTTTTTAAAATTGGTTCCCTGTGGTTTTATTTAGCTTAAAAAGGGGGAAATGCTACTTGCTGATAAACCAGAAGGGGAGGTAGCTTTGATGTTTTATGAGCAATAAAAATTCTGAAGTGATATGTCAAACTCCTGAAATCAACTTCTTGAAGAGTCAGCAAGCTGAGGAGAGCAGGGAAGGGGAGTACAGGTGGGAGGCTGCTTCTGTTGTGCTGTGCCCAGATCCATTTGTGGTGCAGCCAAAAGAGCACATAGGACACTTTAATTCTTTAAATTATACCCTCATTAGTTTCTGGTCGTCTCTTTGGTCAGAATACAATGCAGTTGTGCAGTTCAAGACATGAAAAGTTAACAAATTCTTTAAAAAAAAACCCTGTTCTTAGCTGTGCATTTTGTGGAGTGGGTCTTAAAATAAATTCCATTACATCTTGGCAAAGGTTCCTGCAACATGTGTATTGTAGAATAATTTAAAATGGACACAGCTTCCAGGTGAAGTAAACACTTGTTTTCCAGTATGCACACAATGTAGCCCATGCTTCAAATGATGGAATGACCAAAAAATTGGTTAAGGTGGTAAGAATTTGGGCTTAACCTCTGTCCTAGCAAGTCTGGACTCTTCTGGTTCAGGAAAGCCAGGCAGTCCAAGTTATTTGGGTTTTGTTTTGTCTACTTTCTGTGGAGATAGTTATAAACCACATGCTTGCTCTCAATGCCTGTTTGTTAAGAAGGGTGGTTATCAGTTTATATATTTGGACTTTTCACTGCATAAAAATTTCATGTTCATGGTTAAATCTTATCTCATGAGAGGGTATGTGTTTCACAATGGAAAGCAATATTGGAAGAAACAAGTCATGTATGAGGCTAATTGTTAGGGAATTTTGCCTGATGTCTGGCCAGCAGATGGTTCTGTCTGGTGATATCCGAAGTAAGCCAGTGTTTCTAAAGATGGGATGTCATGCTGTGAATGTTTTGTGCCTTTGCCATATGAATGCAAATTGTAAGCAACAGGAAATCCTTTAGGAAGATAAGACTCTGCTACAACTCTCCCAAAAAGCAAATGGCTGCATTCAAGGTTTGTCCCCAGTTAAGGTCCCTGTCCTTTAAAGGCCGTCTAAAATTTTTAAGGGTGATATATATACTTTTCCCCTTCAAAGAAGTGGCAGTATTAGCTAGAAGCACTGGTCTTGTGTTACAGCATTTTGCAAATTTCAAATAGGAAATTGAAGGAGCCCCAGATTTCAAATAGGAAATTGAAGCTGCCCTTCTCAGCCCCAACACACAAATATTTTGTGACCTGCTGCCACAGGCAAGGTATTTAAAGACCCATTCCATTGACAGCTGCTAGGTAGGAGATCCTTGTGACAGAAAGGAGACATGTGACAGAAAGATGACTTCCTTGAGTGTGAAGTCTGTCATGAATTAGTTGGTGATTTCTCTCTTTGGAAACACTGATGAAGAATGTCCTAATTGTGTTTTAACAATTAATGGTTAGTTCTGCTGCTTGCTGCCCCTTCTCATTTCAACCTCTTGAAGGAAAAAACTCACACCTGCATCTTCTTATATACCTGGACCCTACTTCTTGGGACTTTGGTCTTAAAAGAGCATTGTGCTACAATCCTGGAAGGAGATGGGTTTTTGTAATTATAGACTAATCAGTGGGTGCAAGGAGCTATGTGGTTGTGTTGCAGCACTGAGGTTTTAGGTTACATCCTGAAATGCTAATTAGGATCTACAAATAAAAATATATGGCTCATTGCATATTTCCTGTGAATGTTGTGTATTTAATGAAGTGCTTAGACATATTTTAGGTGTTTCATAAGAGAAATGCTGAAGAAAAATAATGCCTGCATTTCACATGATGAACTAACTCTAATGCTGTTGAGAACCCGAGTTCCTGTGTTTGTCACAGTTCTTCAGCTCTTACTGCAAGATGTGGCTACAGCCAGGGTAACAGGGACTGATGGCTTTTTTTGAACAGTTCTAACGTTAGTGCCTAAGGTTTTCTAAAAATAGTGTTTCTCTGCTCTCCAAGGCTTCAGGTGTACTGAAAGTACTGTTTTTTTGGCCAACACCCAAAGCTGAAGGGCTTGTGACGACATAACAAGCTTCATTTGATTTGGAGAAGCAGCAGTGGGGACTCAAAGTGCTTTATGTTCCTATGGCAGTTGCTCTGTACACTGCTTCCAAAACTTCTATGCCAAGTCAGAAAGCTAGACTTTCTGCTTTAGCATCAGAACAATTGATTCTATATACAGCTGGGCCTCTGCAATCTTCTATTGTGACTTAAAATTTTATATCATATATGGATGCTGTGCATTCATCACAGACCATGACTTGCTCATCACTTCAGGCCTGGCTGGAATCCACATCATTAATACAGCAGCTCCATTTAGCCACACGTCTTTCAGACAGATGGAGACATAATATGATTCAGATCATGCCTTTGGAGTAGTTTTATGGTCTAAATCCAACTGTTCCAGCATGTTCCTGTGCCCTGTGCTACACTGAGCTCTCCTGGCCACCTGGTACCACCCTATCAGAGCAACATTGGCCCCAGCTGGGGCTGTGTTTGTGTGATCAGGGTGCAGGAGAGTGAGCCAAAACCACGAGAATTGCAGCACATTTTTAAGTGCTGAACCCTCCTTTTTGTGAACAGCCTGAAGATAGTGGTTTAGACTTTGTTTGGATAGAGGTAATTTTTTTATGAGCCCTGATGGGCAGGATTTAACTCTTGCTTCACACATTTCTTTAGTGTTTTAAGAATGTAGTGTTTCCAAATGAAAAATTTTGGGGAGTTGTTTTTGGTTTTTTATTTTTTACTTCTTTATGGGTGCTGAGCCTGTATTTAGATTTTCAGATTTTTGGCAAACAGATGGGCAATCTGGATAGCTGACTTCTGTGGACCCTTTCCTTGAGAGGTGGGGAAATAAGTCTTACTAAGAATAAAAATTATTGTACAAGCTTTTTAAGTTCACAAATTTAAAAGTCATGAAATTACAGCTGTGACTGAAGTGTAAGATACCCAAAACCAAATTTGCACTTATCTATTGTGTGAAAATGTCACTGCATTGTTGTCACTTCTGAATACAGACAAATAACTGCCTTTTATAAAATTCTCAGAGTTTATAGGCATATTTACTTTTCAGCTACTTTTATAAGTTACCCACACCCTTCTCTGCATGTGAATAAAAGAGCTGGAAAGGCCACACTGATAATGTCATACCAGGAAATCTTTAATGTGAAATACAGAGAACATGGGGAGGAGGGAAGCTTGCAGGGCAGGAAAAATCACACTGAAGATAATGTATGGAGAGAAGAAAATACAGGTTTTATGTCTATCCCTTTTTAAATTTTTTTAATTTAACGAAAAGAAATTCAAATTGCCTTTGACATAAACCACCAAATGTGTTTGTAAGCACTGATATGCAGGAAGGCTTCTTCGTTCCAGGTTTAAGCCTTTAAAATTCTTCTAAAATCAAATGCATACTAAATGGAGAAAAAAAGAACCAGAAAACTAAGAAAAGAACAAACCAACAACAACAACAAAAAACAACAACCCCCAAACCCTGAGTCTTGTAGAGCTGAAAATACTGCTTATTGACCAGATTTGATCCTGCTTAATCTTTTTCTGCCAAGTTAGACATTTTGGCAAGCTTCCTCAAGTCTGGATGTATTCAAGTACTGTATTTGGCTGACTTAGTTTGTTACTTTGTAAAGATATGTGAAAATCCCAGTTCAAACATTTCAGCCTATAGTTGTTTTTACAATCTGTCAAGAAGCACAACTAATTGATATTTCACTTTATACATCAGATATAATTTTTCTACCAGTATGTTAGGTATTTATTTGGAAGTACATTTTCCACTTAAGTTCTGCTACTATGTATTTTATCTGAAACACTTCATAGTTTTACAGAATATATGCTCTTTCTACTGAACAAGGTATAGTAACACTTGGCAAGTCAGTAACTTTTTTCCACCTTTTTTCAAATTAGCAAAGTCTTCCAGGTCTTGGCTTCTAAGTGTTTCATCTGGCTTTAATGCACACTGTCCCTGGAGAGATGACATCTTTGTTGTCTTAACTTTGATTTTATGAAGAACTGCTAAACCATTTTTTATGAGACTTTCTGTATTTGAACACCTTTGATCCCTCCATCCCTTGTATAAAGCTGAAATTTAAAATTAGAAATGTTAAACTGTATGGTTTGATTGTGTATGTTAATTGGTGTTTCTTCCAAGTCCAGTGCTGATTTCAGCAGTAATTCTGCTTGTCAGTACATGTATTACCTATTGGATTTGGTGTATGAAGAAAAGTGGGAAGTTTTTGTCGTCAAGTGAGTTTTGTGGACTTCTTGATGAAAAGAACTAACACTGAATCTGCACCTGTTGGAGTCTAGAAGTGTCTAGAAGTTTGTAAAGCCCGGAAGTACAGCAGTAGGTGTGTGAGCCCATCCCCTGCAAAATGTGGTCTTTGGAAGCTGAAGACCTAAATTGCAAAGGTTTTGTTTCTGGGATCTCGTACTGTTTAGAAAGAGATTTAGTCTTTTAAGCAGGGACTTATATTGTAGAATCAACCATGACAAAAAGATTCTTATCCCTAATTGTGCCATCAGTTCAGTCCTGTTTCTAGACTGAACATGTCTGTGTGTTTAGCTTAAACCATTAAACTTTTATTTGAAGAAACGGTTGTGACCCTCAGACAGGTACCTCTTGACTGTGTAAATTGAAGAGATTGAGCTGCTTTTGCCTGTTGTTACAGTGTAGAAATTCTGACAGCAGATGTTTCTCGTGCCTTATTTTGCAGCCTTTAAAATGCTTGGATTTTTTTGAAAGGTAAGAGCTAGAGCTTGAGTGCACTGAAGTCCTGCGTGTCATTTGTCTAGAAGGCTTTTTTTCCCTATTCCCTCTTGATTAAGATGCTCAGGATTATTTATAAATAGGGGAAAACTGGTTCCCCATCCATTTGGAATTAAAGTGTACAGGCAGAAATGTGATGACATGGAATATTGCTCTGTTTCTAAAATAATGTGAAAGACTTTATAATAAAAGTACTATCCCATTAGTAGACTATACAGACTTAAACTTAGGCACAGAAACAAGCCAAAAGTTGATTTTCTTCATTTATTTCTCACGAAAAATCCACTTGGAACAGCAGTCCTTGTAATTGATGCAGATGTTCGGAATTCTTTTCTGCTGACATGGAATAAAGGCTAATCCAGGTCAGTCAGTACCTTATAATTAATGCACATTCTTTTCCTTTTTTCTTTTTAAATCTTTTAATTTATTTTCTTTCTTTTTTCTTTTCTATGCTTTTTTGTCTTAGTAGGGAAAAGGAAGAAATCCCTGGTTTAAATTTCTGAGCTAGTCCAAAATGATAATAAAAGTTTTGAATGGCATGCAGGTTACAGAGAAAAACTATGCTAAACTGCTAAATAACAAGAGACCTTTTTATAGGTAATTTTTAAATCCAGGGTAGTTTTTTTTTTCCTAATGTGCTTCCCTGCCTGCCCTGGTGAGTTTGCAGAGAAGCAGTAACTTACATTAGCATATAATAGCACAGGGTGTGGAAGGGTTAAGCAGAAAGGAAGATAAAAGCTACTTTGAGCTCACTTTGTTGCCTTGAACTTTGGATCCCGTTGAATATAGCAGTCATCTGTGATCACAGGTATCTTAGCAGCTGTAAAATCAAAAACTATAAATGTCCAGATAGGAAATGATCCAGTAATTAGAGGAAACCGAACTGATGACTTAAAGTCACTTTCGTTCTTAAATCACACAGTTGTAGCTGTTAGACTTTATCCTGTGATCTTTTCTCAGTACCTTGGCAGAGTACTTGAAAACTCTGATAATCAGATTGGCTGAGAGTTAGAAAGGAGAGAAGGATTGGGACTGCTTTTTGTATCTCCTTGCCAAAGAAGCACCTCCTGACCAAGAGGTGTCGGTGCTTAGGTAGACTGGAGGGAAGCTAAGGGCTGGTCTCTCTCTCACCTAGATGCCCACCTTTCTCTCTTTGTGTGTGTTGTATTGCAAATATTAATACAAATGCCAAGGAGGGCTCTAGGGTGGTTTTGTATATGTGCCACTGAAATCTAAACACTAATCAAAGCTTGAAAAAGAGCTCATATTTTTAACTTGGATGGGTTTGAGAATTAAGAAAAAGAAATATGTGGCCTACTTTTCTGAACAAATGGGAAATACGTTTTTAGTTCCTGTGTGTAATACAACCCTGAATGTGGAGGTTTGTGGGTTCTTTTCTTTCCTATTTTTTTTCCTAAAAGAAGAACATTAAAGCATTCAATGGAGTGGATTTGTTTAAAAAAAAAGAGGGATTTTACAATTTAGGCTCAGAAGTAATCAGTTAAGGGTTTCCAAAAATCACATAGGAGAACTCTGTTTTCAGAAATGCAAGAAAAATCCCCTACCTCTTCTGTGATGTTGAATAGTTGCTTAGTTATCTACATATGTGCATACAATATTATCTGCTTCTTCAAAGTAGTGAGCATGTTTTTGTGTATTATGTCTACTAACGTTGTGCATGTGACTTGGAGATCAAAATAAAGACTCACAAATTAGCTTGTTGGCATGGTCCTAGTTATGACATACATTACTGAGAAATCCCTTGTCACCTCTTCGGATTCCCCCAAGAGATTACTCTTGCTAAAATGCCAAGAGTCCTCTTTATCAGTACTGAATACTGAAAACACTATAGTGTCAAACAGCCTGATGCAAAAGGAATTGAAATATACAGTGATTGACTGGCTTTATTTACCACTGTAGTAAATAAACTGATGCACAGGTTAGGGTTAAAATTTCTAAGGATGCTGCATTTAATGCTAATTTTCTGCTTAGAATATGTCCCTTTTGAAGCACTAGTATGTTCTGAGGAGGTGACTAACCTAAGCTTATTTGTGGACTGCCAACTTTGAGAACAACAGCAAAAAAAAACCAAAAAAAAACTTGAAGAAACTATGTCCTGAAGCAAACACACAGACACTGACAAAATCTGTTTTCTGTTTTGGGTCATAGGTAGTTACTGTGCTGTGTCCTTGTAACTACAGAATAATTGTGATTAGTATCACCGAATAGTCTTCTGAAGTTTATTCAGTGTGTTTAAGATCCTCTGAGATCTTCATGTCAAGATGTCATAGCAATATTTTGTGTTTAAATCAGGTGTGAGGCTGGAATGTCCAGAAGGCTTACATGTACTTTGAATGCCATTCCTCTGCTTAAAAACCAAAATAAGGTCATTTTGAAACACCTCCTGTAAACTATTCTGCCAATAGCAGCAATTCAAATATTAGCATAGAAAAACCATAACTTTAAAATGCTTATTGAATCAGAAATCAGTGTATTTGGACTCAGTGCTACAAAGTTCTCAGAAAAAGACATTTAAGCAAATGAGTAACTTTAAATTAATGAAGGATTCACAGATATAGAGAAGTTGGCATGTCCATTGCGGTGTACTCAGATTAAAATTTCCACCTTGCAGGAAAAGAGCTATGATTTCATGATACAACTAAGCAGATTTATCAGTAGTACCATAAGAAGGAACAGTCCCATCCTTTGTCTAGTTATATATTCACTTACCTCTGGCTTACTCTCACCCAGCATGCAAACCAAAATGGTTCAGGAGCAAGACCAGCAGGAATGTAATTTTTTTTTTTTTCATTTGAGGGGTTTTTTTGCATGTGAACTGATTAACCATCCTGAGCCCACTTACCACGGGGCTTTGCTGCTAAATATCCATGTTAGTTTTAAATACTTTACAATGTAAATCATACTTTGTGCAGTGAATTTGCCCAGCTTTATGAAATGTGAAGGCTTAATTCAACATTACTCAGGCCTTAGTAAGATGTCCTGCTTCATGCATGCTGAAAAAGTAACTCATTTTCCCTTCTCTCTGGTGTTAACTCTGTGCTAATGAAATAGTGGAACTTCTGGACTCAAGTAATAAAAACATTACTTCTAAAGCAGATGAAGGGCTGTTTCTCATCCAGCCAGGGCAATTTGGGACTTTTAATGCCAAGTTGGGAAAGGATGTAATTGATAGCTTTACACAGAGCAACAAGCACAGCTTGCAGAGGGAAAGTGGCGTTTTTGTTGGCTCTGGGACGAGACTTTGAAATCTGGGTCTGTTTATTTCCCTGCCGGTGATACTTAAACAAGTCCCTGACTTGCCTAAGGAACCTGATAGGAACTTGACAGTGTTCTAGGCAACCAGAAGAGAAGAATTTAACCTGTCATCTCAGGGGAATTTTCTCTTTTCTTTGTCTCCTCCATGGTCAGTACTTAATATATGTTTCACTCTGTCTATCACCCTTCTTTGTTCCTACAGTCCCAGATCTTATCCTAAGGCAAAAAAGATGCTGCTGACAATCATATTTTTATAAAACAGTAACTATCCACTGCTCAAAGACTCTTAAATGCCTATTGCTTGCTTTGTTACAGGAGATAGTTGTTTGCAGCTGGAAGGATGTAAGTTGTCTAGGACAGAAAACTGAGGTGTAGTGGCTGGCGCTTTTTCAGGTGAAACTTCACCCGTACTATAACACAACGAGCTTGTTGGCAGAATTTGCTGAGCGATTAAAGGACAATGATAGTTACTCTTTGGTTATGGACTTACAGAAGACGGTTATCAGACACAAGGACAACCCTAAAAATAATTTTACAGTGATAATTGGATACTGCAGCTCTCAAGCTCTCACAGGTCTCTTCCACTCAGATTAAAGGCAGGAAGCATCATGATTCTAGAGTCCAGGAGGATCTCTGCTGAACTGCAGATTAAAATCCAAACCAAAAAGCATTAAACATACACTTTAAAAATTTAAAATCTCAATATCATGAGCAGGAGAAATGCAAGTGTCATTTTACTGACAGATTAAACTGTCCCAGTTTGGAAGGGTCAATGTGCGCATAAACACCAAGAATAAAAAAAGGTATCTAGGGGTTTCCTCTGAAACTGCATCCCTTTAGGATAGATGAAAGGAGACCTTATCCTTACTTGAAGGATTGGAAAGTTATGTAGAAAAATGGATTTGCCTGTAAAATACCCCACAAATGTCTGGGCTTTCCAGGAGTAAGTGCTAATTTTCAAAGTCCTGGGATTATATTCAACAATAGTGTGGTATAATTACTTGGTTATATTTAGAATGCAGTGCCCAGACTAGCTTATTCTTTGTACAATGACATTTAAATAAAGCCTGTGATTATGATCTGTGCTCTCCAAATCTCTAATCTGTCTGAAACAGAGTAGAACAGGAGCTCTGATTTTAAGGTGTGTTTTTGGTAGGTTTTAATTTTTTTTTTCTTCACAATATTTGCTCAGTGGTTGGTATAATCCTGTTTAAAAGGTGGTTTTTTTTTTTTTTTTTTGCTTATTGAACATGTTCTGTCTGGCTACCATTATTTCATCCTTCATTCTTAACTGAGTAACTTAATACTGAAATCAAACAAGTTGGAGTTTCAAACTCAGACGAAGTTTTTTTGTCATCCCATTTTCATTTTGTTTTGTGCAAACAGGTAGTACTTTTGTTGGCTGTTCTGCAGCTAATGTCACATTGAAAACATTTGAAACTGATTTTTGTACAGAGTAAACATCCTGTGGTTAGAAGGGCTTAATTAGCTCAGGTGCCTTTACTGCTTGGCATATACCTTCTTATTTTAGAAGTAGTGTCCATCAGCTAATCCTTTATAGAAATGGGAAGTGACCAAAGTGTCAGGTAAACAGTGAGGTTGCTGGTAAGCAAATTAATAATACACATGAATGTAAATGTCTTCTCACTGGTGGCAGGCTGGATGCCTGTGATTAACCTCAGAAAGGGTGCCAGTGATGTGCTTATGCTTGTGATATGGTTTGTTACCTTTTGTTGTACCATTTTACAAAGGAATCTTTTTCTTTGTTTATGCATGGGAGGACTGAATTTGTTAATCAAATGTCCAGGGCTATGTTTTCAGTGCTCAAAAGGGGGGAATTGTTCAGTGACAATGGCTAATTTGCGATAGCAATCGCAATGTGAAATCCTAGTGGGCACTTGGATCTCTTCGTCTAAAGCAAGCCGATATCACGGCACATTCTACAATTCAGCATGAACAAAACAGGAGCCTATTTCCATTTTACGATGATGGAACTAACTCAACTTTACTCTCTTGGCAAAAAAAGGTATCATTTTAGTTTGGTTTTGGTAAATTCTTAGCCCCATTGTGAAATGGTCTTTCTGATTACAGGATTAAAGGTAATCCTAGAGAATCCTGATAGTGGTGGCTAAAAAAGAAAATCTGTAAAACCATTGTATTCTACTTCTCAGGTTTCTGGTTCTATAATAGTGTATGATTGCACTGACAACTGGTTAATTGAGAGTCTCTCATCACAGGAGGAGAACAAGGAGTAT